>JAPTJF010000135.1:108740-134231 GCA_029339195.1 Micractinium sp. NFX-FRZ | reverse complement strand
CAATAGGAAGCAAAAACAAGCTATTTGGGATAGTCGACTTGTAGTCGACTGGTAGTCGATTCAAAGGTTCACTGCGGGAGCCCGCAGCACAGCAGCGACCGCCCCCCGCAGTGGCCACGAGGGCACCTAGCTGCAGCGGCTTGAGCGACTCACCGCATGCATAGCAGGGCAAAATGCTGCAAACCAGTTGAAAGGGAGCCTGCTCCACCTCACCAAGCAAACGTGGTGCGGTCTCGGACTGCCCTCGAATTGTGCGCAGCAGTCCTCAAGGTGCGGCGCCGCCGATACACTCTTGCTTCTTCGCATTGTCGCCTTAAAACAGGCCTCTGCAACGCGCATGCGTGCAGCATTGTGCCGTAGTCTTTTTCTGCAACCACAGCCCGTGATCACTGCCTGGTCCCATCAGCCACAGGCCTCATTTCTCAAACGCCCTGGCTTACCACCCTGCTATTGTCTGCGCGCCCCCATGAAAGACCTTGCAGGCCATGCCGCCAGCCAACCCCGCCGCTGTTGCTGCCGCCGGGGCCGCCGCCGGCGGCCCGGCCGGCCAGCAACCGCAGCAGCGTGGCGGCTTCCTGCAGGGAATCGTGCGCATGATCATGATGTGGTGGGTGCAGGGGACGGGGGAGGGGGTGTAGGCGTGAACTCCATTTGCTGGGCAGCCAAGTTTCTGACACAGGGGTCATTTGCGTGCGTGTGTGCGTGCCACCGCTGCTGTCGTGACCAGGTGGCTTTTGTTTTGCCCTCCACTGCTCCACATCCCACGGCTCGGGACTCTGTGTTAGGTAACGGTTTGGCGACCTTGACTGCAAGTTTGGGTGGCTGCTGCAGGTACATGATGAAGATGTTCACGGGCGGCGGCAACAAGGGCGGGCCGCAGGGTGGCAAGGACGCCGCCGCGGTGGGTGCTGCCGCCGCGTGGCTGGCTGTTTGTTTGGTTGGTTGGTTGTTTTAGCACTAGGCGCACGAGGTTGCTGGGCGGGTTGGCCGGGCGGGCCTGTTGGTTGGGCTGTCAACTGACAAGCAGCATGGCAAGCAGGAGGGCCCCTCGCCTCATCGCCCTCTTATGCACGTCGGCCTGCCCTCTGCCCTACAGTTGTGTGCCTCCCATGTGTTGCAAGCGCACCCCACGGACATGCACTGCTACCTATCCGTCTCACCTTGCCCATTTGACCCGCTCGTCTTGCCCTCCCTCTCTGTGCCTGTGCGGTCGGTTTGTGACCCCCCCGCTCCCCGCGAAACGTCCGCATGGGCGCGCACCTCCACCCGCCAAAGCCGCTCACCCTGCTGCCTCTGCCCGCCACTTTTGTTCCCACACAGTTCGTGACCCCCCGCTTCTCCAAGGGGCATCCCATGGACATGCACCTCTTCCTTTCAGAGTCCTCCCGCTGGCAGAAGGCGGCGGCTGCGGGCCCCCCGGTGTGGGTGGCCTCTGACGTGCCGCTGGCAGAGACCGGCGCCAAGAAGGAGTTCACCTACACCTACCATCCCTCACCGGTGCGGGCAGCTGGCTGTGGTGGGGTGGCGTGATGGTGCGGCTGCATGGCATGTGTGCTGGGCCAAAGGGCAGAGTGGAGGCCGCGGGGGGTGATGCTGTGCGGCGGCTGTTGTTGTGTGCTGTTGATGTGGTGGTGCAGTCACCGTGGGAGCCACACCGCCTGCCCTGGCTTGCCTGCAGAGCAATAGTTTTGGACGTCTTGCTCAGTTTGTCATGTTTATAATCTCAACTGCCTCTGACCCTGTGCAGGCGGTCCAGAACAACGGCAGCGTGTATGTGCATGCGGTGTTCACGCCCACCGGCGCCTCGCCCGTGCCCACTGGTGAGCGCCGACGGCCCAGCTGCGCTGGCCGACTGTGCAGCTGGCCGCGGCTGCTTTGACCTGCCCCACTCTGCCACGCTGTGCCGCCGCCGCAGCCTGCCCGTTGTGACCTCGCCCTGGTCTGCCCTCTCACCCTGCTCTCCCTGCCCGCCCGCTCCCTCTTCCCCCCTGCAGACGAGTTCTTTGACCGCACCGGCACCTTTGCCAAGAGCCACCAGCTCAACAGGTTCCTGAAGAAGCGGGCGGCCAAGGGGGGCGTCAACCTGCTGTCGGGCAAGAACAGCACAGGTGGGTGGACAAAGGAAAGACTGCGGGGGGAGAGAATAGGAGGAAAGGGAAGGGGCTAAGGAGTGGGGGCGGAACCTGCTGTAGGGACAGCACTGGTGGTCTCCCTGGGGCACGCTCTCTCGTGCTCCGCTGCACATAGCCAGCCGCGTCTGCCTGCCTGCTGGTTTCTTTTTTGCCACACTGGCGCCCACTTCGCGCCGCCTGCTGCCCTGCCTGCTGCGCCTGCTGTGCAGACGACGCCGCCATGCCCGATGACGTGGCCCTCGGCAACGAGACCGTCATCATCTCCTACCTCAAACCCAACGTCACCATTCAGATGGTGGAGGACTTCAGGTGGGGGATGGAGGCCCAGGCATCTTGACGGCGAGGGGCTGGGGGCAAGGAAGCCAGGCAAAACCCGAGAGGGGAGCCTGGGGCCCAGGGCCTGCCTGCCTGGTGGGACCTGGCGCCTGTATTGCTCATGTGATCGCAGGGCAGCCCCCCCAACCTGCTCCTTGCGGCCTTAACCCACCTACGCCCCTTTAAGTATTGCCACCTCCCCCCTCCCCCCGCCTCCCTCCCCTGCCTTGCAGCCGCTACAACGCGCGTGCGGTGCCCCCCCACCTGGTGAGCCTGCTGGAGGCCGACCCTGCCACCGGCACCTACGCCCCCCTCATTTGGTTCAACGACTTCTGGCTGCTCAGGGACTACCTGGTGAGCCGGCGGTGGGAGTGAGGCGAGGGGGGAGCTAGGGGGAGAGGAGTACGGGGGCGGCGGTGTCAAGCATGAGACGAGTGACAGGGTGGTGTGCGGTACGCCCCTGCACCGCTGGCTCATCCGCGGCTGGCTGTCCGGTAGATATGTGGTGGGGATGGGGTGGGACGCGACAATATATCTCACCAACCTCGCGCCCCGTTTGAGATGCCGTGCCCACCTGCCGACCTGTGCCTGCTCCTGCCCCGCGCCCTCACAGCGGTACCCCTCTCCCCCCTCATGCCCCTCCCTCCTCCCTCCCTCCCCACAGGTTCCCGTCAACCAGACGCTGACCGAGCTGACGCTGCACTTTGAGCTGAGCAGCGTGGCGTCTTGGAAGTACATGCTGATGTCGCAGGCAAGCACGCGTGGCTCGTGCTGTGCCCGCTGTGCATGCTGTGCCCGCTGGTTGCTTGCCTTGTCACGAGCCTCCGGTCTCTTTTGCCCAGTGTTGCCTCCAAGCGCTAGCAACCTGCTGCAACTGCTGCACTTGAGCTCACTTGCTGCACCCCCTCGCGTGTGTTGTGGACACACTCCCGCCACACCTCCACTCACCCCCTTGCCCCTCTGCATCTGGACCACTCGTGTAGCCTGCAGCGCAACTGTCTCCCCCCTCAAACCCACATCCATTGCCCTCCCTCATGCCCTGCAAATGAACCACTCGTTCAGCATGCAGAGGGACTGGGGCGCCATACTTGTGCCCTCACGCTCTCTCCCCTCACACTTTCTGTCCCTGCAGATGGACCACTCGTTCAGCATGCAGAAGGACTGGGGCGCCATGAACGACGGGGAGAGCGACGAGGTGAAGCGCGTCTTCCTGGAGGGCAACCCATACTTCCTGGCCCTCACCATGTGTGTCTCGCTGCTGCACTCGGGTGAGCGCGGGGGCGGGGCGGGGCGGGAACAGCCACATCTGGTGCCGCTGCTGCTGCTGTGCACAATGGGTGTGGGAGGCGGGGCGTAAAGTTAAACGGAAGGAAACAGTAACGGATAGGTTGGCCGACAGGGTAGGGCCATTGTGGGCGGTGCGCCCCAAAACCTGCATTCCTGCGTGTGTGCCCCCTCCCCCTGCGTGCGTTGTCCCAATGTACACGCTGGCTTTTGTTGTGTGTGTTTTGTTGCACATGCCACCCCCAGCATCTGGCGCCAGTCATTATCTCCCGCCCTGCCCTGCCGCAGTGTTTGACATGCTGGCCTTCAAGAACGACATCGGCTTCTGGAAGAACAACAAGTCGATGCTGGGGCTGTCGGGTAAGGGGATGTTGGGAGGGCGGAGTGGGCGGAGGGGGGGAGGGGGGGGAAACGAGAGAAGCACAAGCGTATGCAGGAGCTGCTGGACGGGGCTGGGGTGCGGGTGAGGGTGGGTTAAGAGGGGCGAGCGAAGGGCGTGCAAGACAACACGGGGTCAGGCTGGGCATCTGCGGCTGCCCTGCCTTCCCCTTTTCACTGCCCCGCACTCGCCTGGCCTGCCCGCCCCCCTCGCTCACTTGCCCCGCCCCCCCTTGCTCTCCTCTCCCCCTCTCTCGTGGTGCCCCCCTCTTGTGCAGCCCGCAGCATCCTGATCAACGCCGGCTGCCAGCTGGTCATCTTCCTCTACCTCCTGGACAGCGAGACATCCATGGTCAGTTTACACGCATTCAGAGGTGTACAGTATTGGTTGTTTGGGCGGGGGGATCTGTAGTTGCATTGCTTTCTTTGCCAGTGCCGGCATGTGCTGCCTCCGCGCAGGCTCCTGCGTGCTCAGAGCCGCCACTGCGGCATCGTCGGCGACTGCGCTGCGCAGGACGTTGTCCGCAGCTGGGGCCCTGCTCCTGTTACAGCGGTTGATTGTGGGCATGCCTAAAAACTTGACACCCCCACCATGCTTACTCTTCGGTTGCCTTGAACCCCGCCCACACACCACCACCACCACCAACACTTCTCATGCACCCCCACACGCACCTGCCATCTTGCCCCCGCCGCAGGTGGTTCTCTTCTCCTCGGGCGTGGGCATGCTGATTGAGTTCTGGAAGGTGACCAAGGCGATGAACGTGACGGTGACGCGCACGCGCAGCGGCCTGCCCTGGCTGTCCTTCAAGGACCGCGGCTCCTACAAGATGAGCAAGACGGACCAGTACGACGCAGGTGGGTCAGCACCTGTTGTGCCTTGTTTGTGCATCCCTTGGATGAGGGGGAAGTGTGGGTCGTGCTACACGGACCCATACGATGCAGGGTTTGTGCAGGCCTGCCTGCCTCTCTGCCTGGTCTTTGTTCTCGTGTCAACCTTTCAAATGCCGTCCTGCCCCTTCCCGCCCCCTGCAGAGGCGATGCGCTACCTGTCCTACGCCCTCTACCCACTGGTGGGAGGCTACGCCGTGTACGCGCTGATGTACCAGGTGGGCGCATGTGGCTGCTGCCTCTTGGCATACTGCCCTGCTGGCCCCCACGCCGCGCACACGCTCCGGCTGCACTACACTGTCTGCTTCAGCTGTCCTTGGCCCTTCTCTTCCTGTCCACAACAGTCCTGGCACCTAGGCTGCACAGGCCCACAAGTCGCGGTACTCCTGGGGTGCCTAACTCGCCGCAGGCGGTCCACGGAATCGGCTTTGCTTGTACCTACCCACTTGATCATTCCTTCTTGCCTGCTCCCCCCACCGCCGCAGACCCACAAGTCCTGGTACTCATGGGTGCTCAACTCGCTGGTGGGCGCGGTCTACACCTTTGGCTTCATCCTCATGTGCCCCCAGCTCTACCTCAACTACCGCCTCAAGAGCGTGGCGCACCTGCCCTGGTGGGTGGGGCTGCACGATTTTCAGGGGGTGGTCTTGATACTGGTGGGGATGGAGTGGCATGGGTTGGGCCCTGGCTGAGCTGCCGCCTCAATAGCGTGGCGCACCTGCTCTGGTGGGTGCGGTGTCGGCAGGGGTGTGTGCTTGATACTGGTGGGGCGGGTTGGCGGGAAGGCGGATGGCCCGCTGCCCCCCAGGTGTGCCCTGCCAAGCGTGCCCCTGCTGCCCTCTTCCCCTCAGGTCCCCTGCCCCCCACCCCACATCCCACGCCCCACACACACTGATGCCTCTTCCCCTGCCTCTTCCCCTTGCCATGCTGCAGGCGCCAGATGACCTACAAGTTCCTCAACACAATCATCGACGACCTGGTGAGAGGGAGGCGCTGGGGGGGGGTAGGCGGGGTAGGTGGTGATGGGTGGACGGTACGCTTCGGAGTATGCGCATGTGTGGCACTCCTCGCTCTGCCGCCAACAATACCTCCCTCCCCCACCCCCTGCAGTTTGCTTTCGTCATCAAGATGCCCCTGCTGCACCGCCTGTCGGGTAAGAGGGAGTTGGGTGCGGGGGGCGGGTATGCTTTTGCAAGCCGGTGAGCACTGTGTCGTGCCCATGTATGTCGTTGCTGTGTCCTCTTCTTCTTTAATCAACATCTGCCAGCGCTGGATCTTCTGGCTGCCTTGCTAAGCCCCACCCCTGCTTCATCTGTCTCGCTTTGCTGCATTCCCTCACAGCCGCATCTTCAGGGCCCCCCTCCACCACCCCAGTTCTCCCTCAACCCCACTTCCCTCAATGCCACTTCCCTCCTACTTCCCCCCTGTGCCCACCCCCCACCCTGCAGTGTTCCGCGACGACATCGTCTTCCTGGTCCAGCTGTACCAGCGCTGGATCTACCGCGTGGACAAGAAGCGCGCCAACGAGTTTGGGTACGCGGAGGAGCGGGCGGCGCCGGGCGAGGAGGAGGAGGAGGAGGACAGCGAGGAGGAAGGCGAGGGGGTGGGCCCGGGCGGCTCAGAGCAGAAGGAGAAGAAGGAGGGGAAGAAGAAGCGCAAGGATGCCAGGGCGCCCCAGGTGGCAAAGGATGAGGCGGAGAAGGAGGGGGAGGATGGGAAGTGGGAGGAGATTGAGGCCGAGGAGGGCGAGGAGGGTGCGGCGGCGGCAGCGGAAGGCAAGAAGGACAAGTGAGCAGCTTGCGGGAGGCCCCTTTGCCAGCGTCCATTGCCCGTGCAAAGGCCCCGGTCGCCATCTCAACAGCGCGTGCTGTCGACGGCACCGTCTCCTCTCGGCTCCCACCCCTAAGCGTTCTCTACTGCATCCTTCTTCTGATTTTTGATGATGGCCATGCACTATTCAGTAACCCAATCTACTGCAACCGTCTTTTCCGACAGTGCAAAGGCTGCTGTGGCAGCATCAGGATTGAGAATGCCTGGCGTCGCAACCACGCTGAGCACCGCTGAGCCTGCCCACCCCGACCGCCAGCCTGCATGCACTTGCTTCGGCTGCCGCCCAGGCGTTTGTGCGTCTGAGTTGCATTCAGGCGATGTTCTGCACACTAACAGCGGTGGCTGGGGCAGCGTGCCTCCCACTTGACTCGCGCGCGCACTCCGTGGCGCAGCGGCCGCCAGCTTCCACTGCGCAGCGCCGTGTTGGCGGCATATCATCAGGGTTTGCGCGCACACCAGCCATGCCGTCAACCGCTGCTGCCGGCGCTGCCGCCAGGGTAGCGGCCAGCGCTGCCTCCGACGCAGCCACCGCTACCGCTCCCCAGCCAGCGGCTGGCTACCAGGTGCTGGAGTCGATGCAGCAGCTTCCAGAGCACTTCAGGTGAGCACAGCATTGCACTGGGACGAGGAGCGACAAGGAGCAGGGGGCGCATGTAGCGGCTGTGGGGATGCCCCGCGCCCATGCACCGATTGTGTGTGGCCTTCACAGAGCACCGCTCACACCCTGGCAATGCCCTACCTGCGTTGACTTTGTTTGGT
Organism: Micractinium sp. NFX-FRZ; assembly: GCA_029339195.1. Classification (NCBI taxonomy): domain Eukaryota; kingdom Viridiplantae; phylum Chlorophyta; class Trebouxiophyceae; order Chlorellales; family Chlorellaceae; genus Micractinium; species Micractinium sp. NFX-FRZ. The sequence continues at coordinate 126,645 of JAPTJF010000135.1, read as the reverse complement.
GCACGCATAGCTACACAGTTGTGTCCTGCTCAGTTGTGCTGCATTTCTGCATCTTTTTACTTGCAGGGGCCTCCTCTTGGATCAGTTTGGGGTAAGAAGGGGCAGCTGCATTGGCTGGCACGCATGTGCTGTGGAAGAGGGCGATCTGCCACACGGACCAGGCACAGCGTCATCGCTGGCATTGCCCCCTGTCGTCACCTGCCGTCACCCCTTGCCTGCCCAGCCTGCCTGCGCTTCCCTCCTGCCTTCTTGAACCCCCTACGGACGCCCCGCTGCGTGCCCCCACAGGTGCTGCACGATGGGGTGAAGCCGTACCCAGGGGCGATAGAGGCGGTGGCTGAGCTGGCGGCTCGTGGCTGCAAACTCGTCATCATTTCCAACTCCTCCCGCCGTGAGCACGCATTTTGATGTACACAGCATGCATACATGGCGTTCCAGCTGGCTGCCAGCTGGCATTGAGGGCTGCACTTGCACAGCGCAGCAGGTGTGGAGCGGCCAGGGTGCGAATTAAATGCCACCCTCTCTACCTCACCCTGCCCTGTTCCGCCCCTCTTCCCGCCCCGGCAGGCTCTGCGGGCGCGCTGGGAAACCTTGAGCGCATGGGCTTCTCTCCCTCCTGCTTTGCTGGGGCCATCACCAGCGGGGAGGTGACGCACCGCCACCTGGAGGCCCGCCCAGACGCCTGGTGGGCGCAGCAGCTGGGCCGCCGCTGCCTGCACTTCACGTGGGCCAGCCGGGGGGCCATCTCGCTGGAGGGGCTGGATCTGGACGTGACCTCAGACCCAAGCCAGGTAAGTTATGGCATGGTTGGAAGGGGCATGAGGTGGGCAAGGAGGCACCCCGCTGGCAGGGGGGATGGAGCCTGAGGTGACCCCAGCCAGGCGAGGGAAAACATGGGGATTGGGGGAGTGCGAGGGCGTCCAAACCTCCACACTCCCTGTGTCCTCAGGCCGGGTTCATCCTGGCTTGTGGCGACGAAGCCCCGGGCACCGGCACCGCAATCTCCACCTGTACTTGTGCGTCACTGCTCTCCCCCGGCTGCCCTCTTCCCTCAGGCCGACTTCATCCTGGCGCACGGCACCGAGGCCGTGGGCACCAGCACCGACGGCAGCAGCGCCGACCCCTGCACCCTTGATCAAATGAAGCAGCTGCTAGAGGAGTGTGCAGCCATCTCAGCAGACAGGGGGGCGCCGCCGCCACCCATGGTTGTCGCCAACCCAGACGTCGTCACGGTGGCTGGCAGCGAGCTGAGGTGTGGGCGGGGGGCTGTGCTGTGCTGCCCTGCTGCGTCCCTGATCCACAGCCCTGCTGAATGCCTGCCTGCCTCTGCTGCCAACATGACCATCGCCACGGTCCTGCACGCCACCTTGTTGCAGGGTGGCTTGCCCCTGCGGCCCCTGCTGAACTGCTTCACACTCGCAGTTGCAGCGCACACCTCACACCTGCTTGTCCGCCTTTCCAGGGTGATGCCTGGCACGCTGGCCCGGCACTGCGCCGCCCTGGTGCCCCAACCACACCCCTGCCTGCCTGCCTCTCTGCCCTCCTGCCCCACAGGGTGATGCCTGGCACGCTGGCGCGGCACTACGCTTCCCTGGGAGGGGCGGTGCACCTGATGGGCAAGCCGGCGCCGGTGATCTACACAGAAGCGCTGCGCATGCTGGGCCTGCCAGCAGAGCAGGTCGTGGCAGTAGGTAGGCGGGACCGGTGGGTGCGGGCAGTGCAGCTGGCAGCCACATCACGGGGGACTGCCGGGCCAGCTGGGCACAACATGTGGCTTTGCATGCCGTCGCCCGCCTCCCAGCGCCTCCCAGGCATCGCATGCATGGCATGTGGTGTGTGCCTCTTTCGCTTTGCAAGAAGGTCTGTGCCCACTTTGCCCTCTTTTGCTGGCCCCAGCCCCAGCTGTTTGTTCCGTTGACCTGCCTGCCTGCCATCCACGCTGGCACGCCCTCTGACTTACACGCTGGCACGCACTCTGCAGGCGACTCTCTAGAGCACGACATTGGGGGGGCTCAGGCGGCAGGCGTGGCCAGCGTGTTTGTCCTAGGAGGCATCCACGCTGAAGACGTGGGCCTGCAGGCGGCAGGGGCAGGCAAGCAGCAAGGGGCAGCAGCCGGCAGCGGCGGCAGCTGCAGCGGTGGCATGTATCGCTTTGATCAGCAGCGGCTGGTGGCGACGTTTGAGCAGCATAGTGTTGCGCCGCCCTTTGTCTTACCATACTTCTGCTGGAGGGCTTGAAGCCGTCATGGCGGGCACTTTTGTTGGCAAGTGGATGACACTCTAGGGTAGGAGGGTAGGGGGAGGCGATGACGTGGCGGGCGCCGCCAGCCAGGCTGCTCGGCGGTAAGCGTGTTGAAATACAAAAGACCTCCTCTCGATCCTCTGTATCACACCTCTTTCATACTGGCAACGCGTATCGTGCAGCGGCGCGGTGGGTGACAGCAGGGGTGAATCTTGGCATTCACGAGATTCAGCTCGAATGGCGCACCGCGCGCATTTTTTGCAAGCCAACCCGGTATATGATGTTCAACAGCAGCAGCGAGCGCCGAAGGCCTCCATCTCGATGAAGCGCACCAAGGACTTGGAGGCGGCGGCGGTGCATGCGGCGCCACCAGCAGGTGGTGATGGCGGCCTGTCGCCCGGCACTAAAATCGCCATCTGGGTGGCTGCCGCTGTGATCGTGGTCGCAGCCAGCGCTGCAATCGTCGTAGGAGCTCTGGCCGGCACAGGCGTCATATCATCAGGCACCAGCAGCGGCAGCAGCAGCAGCAGCGTCGGCGGCAGCGGTGGCGAGACCACCCGCGTGCCTCCGCCCGTCCAGCAGCCAACCCCGGCAGTACCTGCCACTGGCAAGCCAGCCCCGGCAGTGCCTGCCACCGGCAAGCCAGCGCCAGTCCCATCAACCGCCCAGCCTGTCTCCCCGCCACCTCCATCAGCCAACACCACAAATGCCACCACTGGCCCAGCGCCCTTCTTCGTCCCTGCTGGCTTCAAGGCCATCTGGTGGGATGAGTTTGATGCTCCCCTGGACCCCTCCAAGTGGCAGGTGGTCAGCGGGCCGCCCCCCACGCCCGCCGACGGCGTGCAGCAGTATTCGGCCGCTCCAAGAAACGTGGCAGTGGCGGGCGGCAACCTGAGCATCACAGCGCTTCAGGTGGGTGGGTGAGGGGCCCAGTGGCGGCAGCAGGCAGCCTGGGCCAGTGCGGTATAGTGCCGCGAGATGGCTAGCAACAATGCATGAGCAGTACATCGCATGGTAGCCAGCGGAGGGGGCCCCCCACCGGGGGGTCCACACCTCTGTTGGTTCCCTCAACCCACGCCCAAGGGCGTCTTCTTCTTCGTCTTCTTCTTCAGTACATGGCGCAGCAGGCTCACTGTTGCTATAAATCTCACACTGCTTGCAATCGGTGCAGGAGGGGGCAGGCTACACCTCCGGCCAGCTCAAATCCACGCATGCCTGGTTTCCCGGCATGCAGGTGGGTGTTTTGTGTGGTTGCGTGGGTGCGGGACTGGGCATGCGTTGCCGGCTGCCGCCAGCTGCTTCTCGACTGCATGGCACGCGCACATTGCACTGCCGCCGCCTGCATGCCTGCAGCCCGCCCGCCAAAACGCTGCCCCTGCCCCGGCCGCCCTGCAGCTGCCGAGCGGGGCCAAGGTAGCGAGCGTGCACGTTGCGGCACGCATCAAGGCGCCGCCCGGGGGGCAGGGCCTGCTGGCATCCCTCACCATGCAGCCAGTGGTGGAGAGGTACGGCAAGTGGCCGGCCTCTGGAGAGGTGAGAGCAGCGCAGGCGGGCGTGGGGGGATGGGCTTTCCCAGGATCTGGGGGCACGCGCTGTCACTGGGGGTGGGAGGCACGGGGAGGGGTCACAACTGGGGTGTGTGTGCTCTGGCCCTGCAGGGGGGTTGAGAAGTGGACGATGGCACAAGTATGTCGAGTCTTCAGCCCATGGCCCACCCCATAACACTTGTATCTCCCTCGCACTGCCCCGCCTTGCACTGCCCCCTGTCCTCGCAGATCAACGTCATTGCATTTGTGAACGGAATGAAGGAGGCCAACCAGGGAATCCAGTATGGCGACGTCTGTGAGTGCACGTGGCAGCTGGCGGGCTGTCGAAGAGAGGCAGCTGGGAGTGAGGCAGGCAGCCGGTTGACAGCTGCAAACCCCCAGCGGTCGCCGCTGCCTGATGCGCCAGGACGGCAGCAGCCGGGGTGCGGAGGGTGAGAGCAGCTGGCTACGCCTACATTGGGGAACCGGCACACACGCCAGCTCACCTGCTCTCATCTCACCACACCTTCCCCCCCACGCACGCCCGCTCACCTGTCCCCTCCCGCAGGGCCTGCCAATGAGAAGAGCGACGTGAAGACGGGGCTGCTTGCCTCGACTGATTTCCACACGTTTGCGGTCGACTGGGAAATGGACAAGATGACCAGTGAGCCTGGGATGGGGTGGGGCGGGGTGGGATTGAGGCCCCTGGGCGTGGTGGCCCAGCAGGCGGGGCTTTCCTACGCCGGTGAGCATGTTTGGGCGGGCACAGTAGCGCTGGAGCAGCATCAGCATGTGATGCCGCTGCCTGCAACAGTGGCTGGCCTTAACGGCACCCAGCCTTCAACTCTGCCCATCGCCTGCGCCCCCGCTCGTTTCCCCAGTGAAAATCGACAACGCGAAGACGGCAGATTTTGACAGCTGGTGGACCAGCGCCCCGGGAGCCACCCCGCCCGCCCCCTTCAACCAGCCCTTCAACCTGGTGCTGTGAGTGGCCTGCTGTGCGCCGTGCTGCTTTGTTCCACCTTTCTGGCATCCCGGCAGCTACCCTGCGCCCCTGCACCCCCACCGGGCCTGACGGGCGGGGGCACACCACACAGCCCATGTGGCGCAGGCACCCCTATAGCTGCGGTTGCTGCTTGTCAGCGCCTGCTGAGCTTGAGCGTTCTTCTGACCCCATCTGTCGCCAACTGACCGCGGGCAACGGCGCCCTGAACCAGCGGCCCCTCACCGCCTCCTTGCCTGCCCCTCCTTGCCTGCCCCCGCCCTGCCTGGTCCTGCGCAGGAACCTGGCTGTGGGCGGCAGCTGGCCGGGGCCCCCCAATGCAACCACCCCCGCCAGATCAACCCTGCTGGTCGACTATGTGCGGGTGTTTGTGCGGCTGGCCGACAAGTAGGCCTGACAGACTGCCTCGTCATCTTATTCTGTTCTGGTTAGGAGACAAGGTGCCTCGTCTGCTCCCGCACCCTCTTGTGTGCCGCTGCAGCTTTTCAACGGCGGCCCACTCTGTGCTGGCCGCCTCTTGACACCGCTATGCTGCTTTCTGTCCTCTGAGTCTTGCTTCTGCCTGCTGACCGCCCTGAGTGCTCCCCTTGTGTGCCCTGCCTGTGCACAGTCTGCCATACAGTGCTTGCCCTTGCCCTTTGCTTACATGAACTTGCACACCGCCACCGCTCACCCGTCATGCCGCTATACTCCCCACTATCAAGCTCATGCTACACCACTATGTAAGAAGGAACTGTGAGGGAGCTTATGTTATACTAATTAGCTAGAGGGGCTGGTTTGGAAGGGCCGGCGCAGGCGCCAGGCTGGCGGCGCCGCTAGGGTTGTAGTTGCCCTAGGGCAGCGTGGATATATGCGCACCCTTCCTCGTTGGTCCCTTTGGCTAGAGAAACGTTTGAATTGCGGTTAAACAGCCGGTAAATGTCGGCCGACCTCCAAGCTGCCCGGCACTCCCTGCAGCGCAGCTCACCTCGGTTTGCAGCCAAGCTGCTCACAATGCGGCAAACAGAAGCCACCGCGCCTCGCCGGGCGAGCGGCGTCCGTGCGCAGGCGGGCCCTGCAGGCGCAAGCCCCCTCTCCTCGGTTGACTTCCTCAGCCTGCACTCTCCCCTCTGGCGAGGGCCCGAGCCGCTGAGCATGGAAAATCTGAACCCAAAGGTCTGTTGGGCGCCGCTGCGCGTTTTGGTTGGCTTGGCACCAGGCCTCCAGATAGGGTACTGCGGCCCCAGCTCCCGGCAGTTTGTTGGGCGGTCCAATCTGTCCGTTCGGAGGGTGGGTAGTGCTTTGTGCAGGCAGCCACTCATACAAGCACGTCGACAACACGATGTGCACCCCTTACAACTGCAACCGCAAACTGTCGCCGTATTCCCTCACTCTTCCACACTCCCCGCCGCAGGTCCTGGAGGCTGAGTATGCCGGTGAGCGTTGGGCGCACCTGCCGCAGCTCACTGTACTGCCGCACGTGCCGCGCCGGCTTCTTCTGCATGCTTCTGCCCGCCGGGCATCAGGTGGCGGCAGCTTCCTGTTTGACCGCTCAGGGCGGTCCCTACTATCAGTGTGCCCGCTCAGCTCACGCGCTGCTTGATTGTCTGTGTGGTTGATCTGGTGGATGACATTGTGCCGGCTGCAGTGCGCGGCGCCATTGCGCTGAAAGCCAATGCCTACCAGCGGCAGCTCAAGGCGGGGGAGGGCGGCGACCTGCCCTTCACCAAGGTCTACCAGTGCAACATCGGCAACCCGCAGATACTGGGGCAGGCAAGGGGGACAGCGGGGAGGCATGGGGGTGGGGTGGGGTGGGGTGGATGCCCCCAGCGTCAGCCTGGCCCTGAACAACCTTTTCCGTCAACCTGCCCGACTTGCGGCCCTCCCTGCCCATTATTTCCACTTGCCTGCCCCGCTTGCCTGCCCCCCTTGCCTACCTCGCCCCGCCCGGCCCCCGCCCTGGCCGCAGAAGCCGCTCACTTTCATCCGCCAGGTGCTGAGCCTCCTGGAGTGGCCTCAGCTGATGGAGGAGGAGCTGGCGGCGGAGGCATTCCCACCGGATGCCATCCAGGTCAGCTGAAGCACCAGCCTGGGGCATGTTAGGCCGGCTGGCGCCAGCTTAGGCTAGCGTGCCAGGCAGCATGGGCGCGATCCTTCTGCAAGCAGCACAAGCAGCATGAAGTGCGCGCAGCGTGCACAGCGTGAACGAGAGCAGCGCTGGCCGCACTGCTGCCCCTCGCCGCACCTGCTGCTTGTTGCAGGCGCTACCAACCTGCTTGACACGAGACGGATCTGTCAAATGGGCCTGGCAGTCCTCCCATCTGGCCGCCATGGTTCTGCACTCACACCACCCACCTTCGCCCTGCCACCACCCTGCCCTCACTCTTCATGAGCTGCAGCGCGCAAAGGAATATCTGGCCGCCATCCCCGGCGGCATGGGCGCCTACAGCGAGTCAAAGGGCACGCCCATCTGCCGGCAGCATGTGGCGCAGGTCGGCTGGGGGACGGCCCGCTGTGGTCAGGCGCAGCGTGGGTGTGGGAGGCGGCTGGGGTTGGCCCGCTGTGGTCAGGCGCAGCGTGGGTGTGGGAGGCGGCTGGGGTTGGCCCGTTGTGGTCGGGCGCAGCGTGGGTGTGGGAGGCGGCTGGGGGTGGCCCGTTGTGGTCGGGCGCAGCTTGGGTGTAACAGCATCCTCCAATGGGTGTGCGCATGCACTGCAGGGGATTGAGGCGCGGGACGGCCACCCCTGTGACGTCGACGACCTCTGGCTGACAGACGGGGCCAGCCCTGGGGTGCACTACTGGATGAAGACGCTGCTGCGCAACGAGCAGGCAAGCCGGCCCCTGCGACGCGCTTCCAGCTCCGCTGTACCGAGGCCTCCCCCTGCCACTCACTTGGTGCCATTAGGGAGCATTCAGCGGCCGATGTCCGCTGGGTCTGGCCCTGCTCATCCCAGTCCCTTTCCAAGCCTCCCCCCCGCTCAGCGCCTGTGCACTCCCCGGCAGGAGTGCACCCACCGCCCCTTCACCAATAACTCGCCTGCCCCACCCAACCTTCCGCCCTGTTGAGAGGGCTTCATCCCCGCCTCCCCCCGCGCCTCCCCTGCCCTCTCATCCCCTCCCCTCCCTCCCGTGCCGCCCCCCTGCAGGACTGCATCCTGTGCCCCATCCCCCAGTACCCGCTCTACTCGGCCACTATCAAGCTGTATGGTGGCACCCTGCTGCCCTACTTCCTGGAAGAGGGGCAGGGCTGGCAGGCACGGCTGGAGTCGCTGCAGCAGGCGGTGGAGGGGGCACGCGGGTAAGGAAACAAGCACCGGTCCTCCTTCATCATCGCTCTAATTGCACAAGTGTACATTGCAACAAGCTAAACGGCTTGCCCGGTGACCTTTGTTGGAGGCTGGGGGGCAGAATGGATGAGGTACAGTCGGGGGGGGGTCCCCATGGGGTGTGGTCATGCACCTGGGCCTGGCACTGCAAGGTGCATTATAGCATACTGGTAAGCTCGCCCTCCTGCTCACACCTCCTCCGTGCCCGCCTGCCCGCCTGCCCGCCTGCCGCCCCCGTGCAGCCAGGGCAAGCAGGTGCGGGCGCTGGTGGTGATCAACCCGGGCAACCCCACGGGGCAGGTGCTGGACCGGGCCAACCAGGAGACGCTTGTGCGCTTCTGCAAGCAGGTGACTCCCCATACCTCGTGGAAAGCAAGCAGACCGCGCTGCCAACCGCTCTGCAGCATGGTGTGGTGTGGTGACAACTTGCCGGGGACAGGATCCAGGGATCAGGGAGAGACAGGCAGCAGACCCCGCTGGGTGGCAGGCGTGCCCCAACCTGCGCTGCCCTGCCCCATCTCGATTCGCCCCCAGTGCTGCCGGTGCTCCACCCCACTGCTTCCACCCCCGCTGCATGCACCCCCCGCTGCTGCACAGGAGTCTCTGGTGCTCATTGCCGATGAGGTGTACCAGACCAACGTGTATGCACCTAACAAGCAGTTTGTGTCCTTCAAGAAGGTGGGGCGCGGGCTGGCGTGACTGGCATGTCCCTGTGGGCAACCGACCCACTTGCCAGCTCATGGAGGCAGAACGCACCTGCCTCTGCTTCAGGCCGTCAGCACCCTCGCTGCCATGCTGCCTTTCCCAACAATTGCATACACCTGGCGCCTCCCCTCCCCTCGGTCGCCTGGCAGGTGCTGCGTGAGATGGGAGATGAGTACAGCGGGGTGCCGCTAGTCTCCCTCAACTCCACCAGCAAGGGCTTCTTTGGGGAGTGCGGCAGGTAAGGAACTCAAAGTTGGTGTGTGCATTGAAAGGTGTCCCTCACTCACACATGGGAGCAGCTCAGCTGGCGGTCATGTCACCTTGCTCCCCGCGTTTTGGTCCCTTCGCTCGCTGCGTCACCGTGTTTTGACTCCTTCCGCCACCGATGCAGGCGGGGCGGGTACATGGAGTGCGTCAACTTCCCGCCCGCCGTCAAGGAGCAGCTGTACAAGCTGTCCTCCATCTCTCTGTGCCCCAACCTGGTGGGACAGGTGGGAGCAAGCGCATGCCCTTCTGTGTCAGCCACCTTTGTGGGGCGCCCTACAGTATGCCTTACCAGCTCAGCCAAACCACAGTATCCTCACACGCCTTCCTCAACTTCATCCAATGGCTCACAGTTGAAGCTTGTATTTCCTTCTTTCTTTCTTCCTGTTCCTCATCGTGTGTGCAGATCACAATGGCGCTAGTGATGAACCCGCCACGGCCGGGGGACCCCTCCCACCCGCTGTTTGCCCAGGAGCGGGACAACATTTTGGAGGTGGGGAGCGAGGGGTGGTGGAGGTGGGGGCATGGGGCTGGCCGCCCAGCTGCCCTCCTCATGACCTGGATGACCTGGCCTCATGAGTGGCGATGAAACATGTGCAGCAAGGCCGTACAGCTCCGCCAGCCCCCCATGCGAGGCTTTGCTTCACATCCCCCATTGTTGGAACCGCTTTGCCATCCCCAGGCCTGCCTGCCTGCCTGCCTGCCTGCCTGCCTGCTTGCCGTGTCTGGCCCACCGTTCTGCCGTGGCCTGGCCCGCCCCTGCAGAGCCTGAAGCGGCGGGCGGAGCTGGTGGTGGCCACGTTCCGGGGGCTGGAGGGCGTCACCTGCAACCCCGGTGAGCACGGCTCCTTTGGGGCCCCTCTTGGTGCCAGCCTGTCGGGCGCCAGCCACTGCAAATGCCTCCCTGGGCCTTCCCCTCCCCACTCATGCCTTTGCCCCCGCCCTGCCCCACCACGTGCTGCCTGCGCTGCAGTGGAGGGCAGCATGTATGCCTTCCCCCGGCTGACGCTGCCGGCGGGCGCGGCGGCTGCGGCGGCCCGGCAGGGCAAGCAGCCCGACTTCCTGTACTGCATGGAGCTGCTGGACCAGACTGGGATCGTGACGGTGCCTGGCAGCGGGTTTGGGCAGGTGCGGGCGGGAGGGACGGGCAGGGCGGGGTGCAACTGAGGGCAGCTGGGGGAATCCGTCAGTTTGCCAGCCCCGTCCCTGTGAGCGTGCATTGAGAAGGGCGGTGCTGCTGCGTGCCTGGTCCACCCCAGGATCACGCACAGCATGCATGCCCCACCCGATCCCTCCCCACGACCATCCACCCATTTCTTCAAATCCCCTCAGGAGGCGGGCACCTTCCACATGCGCACCACCATCCTGCCTCCTGAGGAGGATATGGCGGCAGTGGCCGACAAGCTGACGCAGTTTCACCGCAGCTTCCTGGAGCGGTACGGCGACAGTGACGGCAGCAGCAGCAGACCCCTCCAAGAAGCAGCCGGCACAAGCTGATCTGCTAGCAGCAACGGCAGCGCCAGTAGCGGATAGGCTGCGGGCGCCCGAGCCAGTGTGTACAACGGAGCACACCCCAGCGGATGATGTCCAGAGGTGTGTGTTGGAATCCAACCAATTTGTAGTTGCCGTATACCCCGGTCCTTCCATGCTCCCAACATGCAACGAACTCACGAGCAAGCGTTTCCCTCAAAATTGCGTGCCCAAACTGTCACCCTCTGTTTTGCTGCTTCCTGGGTGCTGGGCCACGACAGGCCCTCTGCCACTGTGTATCTGCTGCCACTGAAACCGATTCTTCTGTGTTTTGTTGTATCAATATGATGTCCCATGAGTGACAGTTCCAGGTCGATTATGTAAGAAAGTGTATGACATTTGACACCAGGGGCAGTAGCAGGGACGGGATGGTCGATGGTGGCACATGTGGGAGCACAGCGAACGTGAGCTCACAGCCGCGAGTACAGCACAGGGGGGTGCTTCACGCAATCGGCGCCAGTCCACTCCTTTGCCCTGCACAAGTAAAAACCACTGAGATGACTTTGCGGCGTTGATGCGCGAGTCGACTGCAGGTGCTCGACAAGACTGTCGCAGCGCAGAGCACAGCGCAGCGCTCCGCCGCCCCGTCGCCGCCCCGCCGGCAATCCCACGGCGAGCATGCTACCGCGGTCGCGTTCTGCTTCCGCGTTACTGCAGCCTGATGGACGCTGGGTGGGGCTGGAGCAGCACAAATGGCTTCCTCCCGAGCGCTCCACACCGTTTTGCTGCCTCGTGCTGCTCTGGAGCGCCTGAGGGCGGTCGACATCCGTGCGAGGAGCGGCGGCAGATCATTGCCGGGAAAGCGCTTGCAAGCGGCCTTTAGATGCGGCAAAGCTCCAGGGCGCACCGCCGTTCGGGCGGCAGCCGGCGGCAGCGGCAACGCCAGCGGCGGCGACATGTCTGTCGCGACACAACCGAGATGTCTGGGACGGTGCTAATGATGAGCTCTCTGTTTGCCAGCACCGAATACCTCTTCAAGATGCCTCCAATACAGCGGCCCTACGACTGGGAGGAGGAGGATGCGTCGGCACTGCTCAACGACCTGCTTTCGGCGCTGGGCAGCACCCAGCCCTGCGAACCGCGGTGCGTGCGGCGGTGACCCTGCATACGAGAGGCCCCCCAAGCTGCACACTCGCCACCGCACTGAACCCTGATGGGCCAAGCGGTGTGTGTTGCCGATGCGGTTGCCTGCTTGCCCCTGCCCAAGGCCTGCAGCAGCCTGCCACAGCGGGAGGGTATGCACCACATGTTGTACCTTCACCATAGTTGTACCTTCACCATCCCTGCTTGCCCCCCGCCGCATGCAGGAAGCTGGACCACTACATCCTGGGTGCCATCAACCTGGCAGAGGGCCCCTGCCTGGAGGGGTCCGACCTGCGCCTGAAGCTGGTTGTTGACGGGCAGCAGCGCATCGTCACGCTGTGCCTGCTGTTTGCCGCCGCTCGCGAGCTGTTCCTGGCCAGCGACGTGCCCACTCACAGGCAGCTGGCGGGCAACATTGAGCAGATGCTGCAGCAGGTAGGGTGCTTGCTCCGGCAGGCGTATTCGACGGCATATGCTGTGCTTGCTGCCCTTGCTGTGCTGTGCTGCCCGTGCTGTGCTGTGCTTGGCTGCGCCCGGGCCTGCTGCCAGCCCAGCGCAGAGCCCCCCGTCCTGCCCTCTCCTTGTGTGCCCCCTGCAGCCGGGCAACCTGGCCCTGGCACAGCCCGAGGTGCTGCGCGTGCAGCTGCTGCGTGCCGACGACACAGCCTTCCTCAAAAACCTGCTGCTCGTGCCGGGGTGGGTGCCCGACGGTGTGGCGGCGTTGGTGGGCGAGTCGCAGCCCAAGCTGTGGGCCAACATGCAGGTCGGTCGGCCGGTGCACACGCAGCCATGTGTCAGTCTGTTTGACCCGAGGGCTGCCTGCTTGTCTGTCATGTTGATTGGCGGGCTGGCTGGCTGGCTGGCTGGCTGGCTGGCTGGCTGCGGCTCTGCATGCCCGGCATGCAGGCCTGCCCGTATGTTTGACCCGTGCGGCTGCTTGTCAATTTGGCCCATGAACTGGCTGCTTGCCTGTCTGCATGGCCGGCACTGCGAAGCCCTACGGCCACCCTTGCAGGCCCCGCTGCTGCACTGACCCTGGTGTCCCGCCTGCCTGCCTGTTCCGCAGCTGTACCGCCGCCAGCTGGCGGATGTGGGCGACCTGGAGCGCGTGCAGCACCTGGTGCAGTTCATCCTGCTGCGGGTGACGCTCACCGTCACAACCTCCTCCAACATCAGCACCTCGCTCAAGTGAGTAAGGGAAAACGCCAGTTAGAGTAAAACGATTGCAGTACAGTATAACAGAAACAGTGGCAATAATGTAGGTGAATGTAAGGGCACAGCACACCGAATGCACCTGACGTGGCATGCGTCACCACCTGCTGCTGCTGCCGCTGCTGCCGCAGGTTCTTCTCTGCGTCGGCGCAGCGCGGCAAGCAGCTGGGTCCTGTGGACGTGCTCAAGGGGCGAGTCTTTGAGGCCATCCCGGAGAGGCAGCAGGTGGGGCTGCCAGCCTGGTGTTGCCTCACACGCCCGTGGTGCGCCAGCCCAGGTCCAACCCCGCCCCCTCGTGCAAAGGCCTCCCGGGGAAGTCCTCCCACGGGCCCCACCCCACCATCATCACCTCCCCCGGACCCCTCACCCCCTCACCCCGCCCTCCCGCCGCCCCTTTCCGCTGCAGGATGAGTACGGGCGGCTGTGGGGGGATTTGGAGCGGGAGGAGGGCGTGGGGCGGGAGGGCATCAGCACCGTGTGCAGCCTGCTGGCTGCCATCCACCTGCAGCGGGAGCGGGGCGCCACCAACGAGTTCAGCGAGGCCGAGAGGCTGTTTGAGGCTTTCCGGGACCGCGCGGGGGACTCCGATCGTGCGGGGACCGCGTTCCTCAACGACGTGCTGCAGCCGTACACAAAGGTGCCAGGGCGGGGGCGGCTCGGCGCACACAGCGTGTGCTGCCGGCACCGGCACGCTGCGCCTGGCAGCCTGAGTAAATGCACGTGCCCACGGTCATGCACATGTCCAACCCACCCGGCATCACTCTTCTCCCTCCCTCCCTCCCTCCCTCTCACTGCTGCAGCTTCACGTGGCCATGCAGAAGGGGGAGTGCTCGCTGCGCGGCGCCACCGACGCGCAGCAGCGGGAGGCGGCGTACCTGCTCACCTGCCTGGGGCGCCTGTCCCCCAAAGTCTCCGAGTGGGAGCCTCTGGCGCTGGCGGCCCTCATGCAGCAGCGGCAGGGCCACCTGGGCGTGGGGCAGCTGCTTGATCTGCTGCGCGAATTGGAGCGCTGCTGCTGGTGCTGGGTGCTGTGCGGCAAGAGCGCCGAGGTGGCGACCTCCAAGGCGGCCCGAGTGAAGCGCGTGCTGCAGGTGCTGCGCTCCCCCCGCTAGCTCTGCTGCTGGGGCGCCCGCTGAGGCTGCCGTGCGTGTCTGTGAGCAGGACGGGCTATCACTGTGGGCTATCACTGGGAATGATGGCTGTCTCTTTAATGCATCGTTGATGCCGCCCCTCCTGCGCCGCCCTTCCTGCACCCGTTGCCGCAGGCGCTGCAAGACCTTGGGCTGGGAGGCGCGCCAGCAGATGCAGCCGTTGGCGGGCAGGCGCAGCGGAGCCTGGTGCCCGCCGTCACCAGCCAGGCCGCGCCCGCGCTGCGCCTCACGCGCACCGAGGCGGGCGCAATGGTGGAGGCGCTGGAGGGCCCTGTGTACGAACTGCTCAAGGGGCGCACCCTGATCAGCCTGCTGGCGCGCCTGAACGAGCACATCGTGCGCAGCGGGCCGTCCCACACCTACACGGAGCCCTACCGGGTGGCGCCCGGCAGGTGGGTGGGTGCGCACGCGGGCGGGAACTGACCAGGGGGAGTTTTCTGTGCCCTACCCTGGGCGCACACGTGGCCTGCCGGTGGCTGCTCGTCTCCCCAGGCTTACGACCCCGCAAATGTCTGCCACCTGGGGAGTTTGGTGGGCCATGCCCGAGTACGCATGGCATGCCGGTGCCTGCTCGTGTCCCCGGGTTCACAAGCCTGCAACTTGGAACTCCTGCTGCCCGCCTGCGCGCCTGCCCGCCCGCTGCAGCAACCTGACGGCGGAGCACGTGCTGCCGCAAAAGCCAGCTCCCACCTCTGGCTGGGAGCATGAGTTCAGCCCGGAGGAGCAGGTGCACTGGGTGCACCGCCTGGGCAACCTTGTCCTGCTGCACGGCAAGCTCAACAGCAGGGGCAGCAACCTTGGGTTCCGTCAAAAGAAGGAGAAGTGGCAGCCGCTGGCGCGGCACCCCAGCCAGCAGCTGCCGCTGACGGATGCCGTGTCGCGGCGCGAGCGTTGGACACCGGCGGAGGCTGCAGCACACCAGTCGGAAATGATCCAGGCTGCAGCGGCGTGCTGGAGCCTGAGCGATGTCGTGGAGGACTGAAAGATTGCCACGGCTGCACAGCCGCCTGCCAGCATGAGCACTCGCTTCGTGCCAAAGACTTCATGCCCAAGGTTCTGCTGTGCGTGCAACCATGTTCAAGGTGCTGCTCCCCCTGCACCCCTGCACGCCCCTGTCAGTATGTGTGTGCGGCTGTCGACAGGGCTTTGGCAGGGCAGGCTGAGGGAAGCAGAGAGGCAGCAGCGGCGACACGGAACAGGAAGAGGGGCAGGGGCGAGAAAAGAATTTCAGGGAAGGCAGAAAGGACGTGTGTGCAGTGCAGTGTATGCAACCGTGTTGCGCCAAGGGAGGTAGCGTGGTGCGTTAGGAGCTCAACATGAAGCCGTCAGAGAGCCATGGCCAGTGGACCTGAACCGCATTGCAATGCCCCGCCAGCAGCCCGGCGCTGCTGCTGCCTGCGCCGCCGCCTGCAGGCGACCGCCGCAGCTGCTACCCAGGCCTATGCTTCGCCAGAGTCTACGGCAGGTTTGGGGACACTCTGGTACCTGAACCGCGGCATTTGGGTGACAACAGGCGGGGGCGCCAGCAGAGCTCACAAGCAGTGAGAAGTGAGGCCCACGCTGAGGCCGCATGACCACCAACAGTGGAGCTCCCCCTGACTCGTACACGCTCTTTTGCTTGTTTACTATCACATATTACAACTGTTTGGAACAGGACGAGCGTCGCTGGACAGGCAGCTCACACGCGCCGTGTGTGCGGCATGGGCGGTCGGCAAGATTTGGCGAGTGCAGTGCTACTACTTAGGATGGCATGCAGGATCTGTGTGTGTGCATGGGCGGTCGGCAGGATTTGGCGATTTCAGTACTGTTACTAATGAATGCAGGAAGGGGACACAACAGTGGACTGCAGGTAGGGCATGGTACTGAGGATGTCAGGGCAAAGAAGAGGCGGCGCCACCAGGTCCCCCAATCTGCTGGCGGCAGTGCGCAGGTTGAGTGCTGCTCATGCAGTGGCGTGCAGGCGGCGGGAGACATGCCTCATGGTAGAGCACTTAACCTGCCCAGGCCTGCCGCGGGTGCCGGATCTGGGGCGGCTGCAGAGGGGAGGCAGGGGGCGCCAAAAGGCACTAGAAGGGGTTGTACGGGCAGCCAGTGCAGGAACAACAACCTCTGCTCGAACTCGCAAGGTCGGTGCACTGAACCTGCCGACTGCCTGATGCAGGCGGGGCAGCGCACTCACCACTGGGTGCACTTGAGTACGGCCCTGGGCCTGCCTGCGCTGCCTCCGCCAGCAGAGACTGTGTTGGCGCCGCTGCGTGTCAGGTGGGGTGGGGCAGGTGGGACCCGCACCGTCAGAGCTCTGCTGCTGAGGGACGCAGGTTTTTCTTTCTTTCATTCTTTGCATGCGCCAGCAGAGCCCCGAGGGCGGGTGCATGCACGGTGCACGCCATGTGGCGGTGCAGACGACGGCACTGGGAGGCAGCCGCCTGTTGCTGGCATGCCAAGCATCACGGCAAGCAGGCATGTGCCACGCTGGCTCTCACCAAGGTTTGCATGCCTTGGTGCCAGCTGCGCTGCTGTACTTGCCAGGCGGGCAGGGTGCCTCCTTGCTGCGGCGGGCAGGCAGGTGCGGTGCTAGTTGTAGGGACGCATCATTGGGATGAGGAGACTGTGTTGCCTCCCTTTGCATGCACATCACGCAGGATCAAGGCCCTGGCCAGGCCGCAGCTCACCTCATGCCTTTGCGAGGGCACTCGAAGCCCGCTGGGCACTTGCTGCATATCGAGGCCCGGCGCTTGGGGGCATAGGTTCCTGGCGTGCTGCAGGCACAGGGGGTGTCAGCGCCACATGCGTCAGCTTGGGGAACCGCTGGGATTCTGCGGGACAGTAGTTACAGCGGTGGCATCAACAATCAGCAGCAGCAGCACAGGCTGGCATGCCATGCAGTGCTCAAGACTACACACCGCACCAGGGAGTGCAGGCAGAGGCGCCAGCAGAGGCCGCGGCGTGGCCGGGGCTGCACTCTGTGCAGGCAGTGGCCTTTGCTCCAGAGTGGGTGCCCGCTGGGCATGCCTGCATATCAGTAGAGCACTCACACTGCTATAAGTTCCATCTGGTGACCCCTGTGCAGGCACGCCGCCCCCTTCCCTGGAGTGTCTAGCTGCATGCAGTGGCCAGCCCGCATCGGATGGGTGAGCAACACGCGCACGCCCCTTCTGCATGGAATCCCGGCAGCACTGCCTCCACGCTGCACCCCAACTGCACGAGGCATCCTGAACCCTTTACCCCCCACCAGGCCAAGTCTGGCTTACGGCGGGGTGTAACCGAGCGATGAGAGACGGCCAAGCCCAGCACACCTGGCACTCGACGGAGCCTGTAGTGTTGGAGTACTTGCCGGCCTTGCACGGCGTGCAGGCCGTTTGGCCAGCCAGCTTGTTGGCGGTGCCAACGGGGCTGCGGAAAGTCGGGCCGTGGGGAAGGGCAGGAGATCAGAGCACGCATGGGGCAGGTGCTGACAGAGGCTCAAATGGCAAGCCCAGGCAGCGCACTGAGCAGCGAGAGCACGCGGGCGGGCGCCAGCAACTCAGGGCAAGGCTCACCAGGGAAGGGCTGCCACGGCGCCGGTGGTGTTGACAAAGGTGCCGGCCGGGGCGGGCGTGCACTGGGCAGACCCCTGGGCGGAGGCGTGGAAGCCAGCAGGGCAGGCGCTGCACTGGGCAGACCCCTGGGCGGAGGCGTAGAAGCCAGCAGGGCAGGCACTGCACTGGGCAGACCCCTGGGCGGAGGCGTAGAAGCCAGCAGGGCAGGCGCTGCACTGGGCAGACCCCTGGGCGGAGGCGTAGAAGCCAGCAGGGCAGGCGCTGCACTGGGCAGACCCCTGGCTGGAGGCATAGAAGCCAGCTGCACAAGCGCTGCACTGGGCCGACCCCTGGGCGGAGGCGTAG
>JAPTJF010000135.1:0-108640 GCA_029339195.1 Micractinium sp. NFX-FRZ | reverse complement strand
AAGCCAGCAGGGCAGGCACTGCACTGCGCAGACCCCTGGCTGGAGGCATAGAAGCCAGCTGCACAAGCGCTGCACTGGGCCGACCCCTGGGCGGAGGCGTAGAAGCCAGCAGGGCAGGCACTGCACTGCGCAGACCCCTGGCTGGAGGCATAGAAGCCAGCTGCACAAGCGCTGCACTGCGCAGACCCCTGGCTGGAGCTGTACAGGCCGGCAGGGCTGCACGCAGCGGTGCATGGAGTACAGAGGAGGTGAGTCAGGTCGAGCCAGGGCAAGCAAAGCTGACGGATGGGGTGCACACATGAAGTGCAGCAGGCACAGGCTGCCATGCAGGTCAAGCAGCGCTCACCAGAGCAAGGCTGCCGCAGCGCCAGTGATGTTGACAAAGCTGCCGGCCGGGGCAGGCTTGCACTTGTCGCCTGCAGCAGAACGGGGTGGAACGTTTGGGGGGTCTGAGCACCCGAGGGCATACTGGTGCGGGCACACTCGAGGCATGCCGGCATGCCGGCACAGGCACAGGCGCCGGCACATACGGGTGAAGACCTACCGCCAGCGGTATCCCCGAGGTATCCAACGGGGCATGGGCTACACGTGGCAGCCGCCTCATTTGCATTGAACATGCCAGGAGGGCACGGGGTGCACTGAGCGGCGCCCTCGTTTGCGTTGAAAAGGCCAGGAGGGCACGGGGTGCACTGAGCGGCGCCCTCGTTTGCGTTGAAAAGGCCAGCAGGGCAGGGTGCGCACTCAGCGGCGCCCTCGCTTGCGCTGAACCGGCCGACGGGGCAAGCAGAGCACTCAGCTGCTCCCACGCTTGCACTGGATTTGCCGGCGGGGCAAGCAGAGCACTCAGCGGCTCCTTCGCTTGCGCTGAATTTGCCGAGGGGGCAGGGTGCGCACGCAGCGGCTCCCTCGTTTGCGTTGAACATTCCAGGTGGGCATGGGGAGCACTTTGTGGCTCCCTCACTTGCGCCGTAGGAACCGACAGGGCTGCATGTCAGTTGATGGCAGCAGCGTCTGCAAGTTAGAGAGGAGCACTCGTGGGAGTTGCATTGTTTGAGTTGCATTGCTGGAATGCCATGCATGGGCACATGGCATCCCGAAACACGGCCTCCACTCACCAGGGGGTGGCCTGTGCAGCACCCTCGGTGCTCACATAAGTGCCTGCCGGGGCGAGCTTGCACGCGGCGCCTGCAGGCAGAGCAGCCGCACGCATGGCAGGGCATCATGTGTGTGCTCTGTGTCGACGCGCCGGCACCGGCCTGCTCACGCCTGCTCACGCCACAGGGGGCAATCCCCCGCCCGCCTGCATCGTCACTAGGCCTCCCACCTGTAGCGCTGTACTTGCCAGCCGGGCAAGCACCGCAGCCGTCCTGGGAGGGCTCGGTTCCGGCGGGGCAAGCCACATCAACGGAGAGGGCGGCGGCGCCGGCCGCAGCCGCCACCAGGCAGACCACCAACAGAGCGGCGCGCGGCATACCGGGGCGTCGAGTTGTAACCTGCAGCATGCACACAGAGAAACAGCGAATGGGATCCGTAGAGCCGCCTAAGGGCCACTTGCTCCGCACCGGTGCATGTGCCCCCACACGCCTGGTCCTCTCAGGAGGAGGAGTGGTTGCCAGTCCCTTTCCATGAGCCCGACAAATCAGTCGCACCGCTCGCCTTCGGAGAATAGCGTTTTGTGGAGCAGATGGGGACGTCAACTCGTGCCTCAGTGTCCGCCTGTGCAAGTCTGAGCGACCCAAAGCTGCCACCGACGATGCAAGTAGAGGTAATGTCCGACTGAGCCGAAAGACCGGCGTTTAACCCTGCTTATCAGACCTGAAGGCCACCTGGCATTAATGAGGGGCAGCTACCTTGCTAGCTGCATGTGCATGGCCAAGCTGCATGGCCGAGGTGCAAGGCTGCATTCTGCGCCCTACACACTTCACGTTGTGGGGCTAAGAACCTGGCACTTGAACGAGAGGCCACACTTTGCCGCGGGGCCCGTGCACAGCCACGAGCCTCACCGCCCTCGGGATACTGCGGCGCAGAGGCAGAGCGGGAAGGTGGGGACAGTTATGTGCCCCGCCCTTCCTTGCTGAATCAAGGGGAAGGGCTACACAGCAACACTTTATGTATATGAAGAAGTGGACAGACACCAGATGCCAGCACCAGCATCAGAGGTTTCTGTCTGCCTACCGACACCCGCTTCCTGCGTGGGGTGGCAGCTGCCGCCCCCCGCCCAAGAATGCTGCTCATGCACAGTGGCAGTGGCAGCCATGCAAAGCAGGCATGTTTGGGTGCGCGGCACACCAGATTGTGCCGGCATCATGCGCGACAAGCTGGCATTGCTGGGAACACCGCTTGTGCCATCGTCTGCCACCCACTGGCCTGCCTAGTTTGTGACGCTCGACCGCCAACAGGCAGGCAGCAGGCTCGCCTGTGTCGCGCCTGTAGACACAGGCGATGCATACCAGGCGATGCAAAATATACCTCGTATTACAGTGAGTGACTGTCATCCTTGCCATCCCTCGACTGCACGTCTGGGTGTTCTTGCCCACTGGAATAACCCGCCCTCTGGGAGTTGAGGTGAAACCGCCGCTCCCGCATCGCTGCCAGCTGGGAAGGCTTTGCCTCTGGTTGCAGTTGACATCAACATGACACACAGAACCATACATCATCATATGCAGTAGGCTCTGGGCACCGACCCAAACCTCACGTGCCAAGTGGATTCACACACACTTTGCAGCATCCCTGCCGGCATTGCGCCACCCTGGCATGGTGGTGCCAGAATTATTCGCCTCCCAAATTTAGAGTTACATGCATTGAAAACATCCCGCAATCATCTGCGTTCTCGCACAGCTGTGCACAGCCCTTCCTCTGTGCAATGGCGGCAGTGGCTCCCGCGCGCTGCGACGTCGAGGCCAGCCTGCCCCGCCTGAACCCCGCGGCGCTTGAGTTTGTCTCGCGCTCTGCTTCTGAGTCTGGGAGCCCGGTGCGGTGCAGCAGCCCGGTGTCAAGCGAAGCCCAGGTTGGTCGAGTGCTGATTGGGGCTGCGCAGCTCCCGCCGTCGCTTTGCATGGCCATTCTATCAATGGTACGCAGCCATATAGAGCGCCCGCACGGGCTACAAGGATCCAGTGACTCCCTGCAAGTCGGCGGCATATGCCGAGCGCAAGCCAAAAAGGAGGCCTCTATTGCTCTATGCTGGGTTGCAGGGCGGATCTCCTCGCGCAATGACCACTGAGCAGCAGCAGCAGCCTAAGGCGGCAGACGAGCGGGGCGAGGAGGCAGCCGTGGGGCGAGGCAGTAGCGGCGATGTCATACCCGCCCCCACGCCGCGCCTCTCACGGCGCAGCAGCAGCAGCAGCCTGCACAGCTCTGGCGCCGCATCACCTCCACTGCCAGTCATGCCGCACCCAGGTGCGGGGCCCTGCCGACCGTCCACTCTGCTGCTGAGTGTTGGGCGCAGCGCCCCGCCGCCTCCCATTGCCTTCTGCCGCTCCCGCCTCTGGAGCCGCCCCCAATCCACACCATCCCCCGCCTGTCTCCCCACTGCTTTGCCTGCAGGCATGGTTCCCACCTACGGCTGGGCAAACCCAGGGACCTACCCCCACCTGTACCACCCACACCCCGTCTACATCCACCCCGGACCACCGCCGCCCCACGACGGGCCTGTGGACCGCGCCGCCTCGCCCCCAGCAGGTGCGCCTCAAGGCCCATCCTCTGTCGAGCGTGCTGCCGCCTGCCTGCGCTGCCCGCATGGTGACGCATGCTGTGCTTCGTGCCATCAAGCTCAGCTGCTGCCTATGCTGCCGCTTCCCCGTGCCCTGGCTGCCTGCCTTGCTTACGGCTCCCCCTGCTCGCTTGCCGCCCCACGCCACCCCGCTCCCGCCGCAGTCTTCCCCAATGGCGGCTCCCCGCCGCTGCCCACCGGCTTCATCAGCGTGCCCCTGCAAGCCGCGCACGGCATGAGCAACCCGGGCAGCCCCACCAGCCGGCACATGTACGGCGGCAGCCCGCCCCACGGCCACCCCTCGCCCTTTGGCGCCTCCCCACCTTACGGCAGCAGCCCCCCAGGTGTGTGCTTGCAGCCGGGGCAGGGGCAGCAAGCCGCTGCCTGTGCATGCCTGCAGCCGGTGCCCGGAAAAAATGCGGAACAGCAAGGCTGGCTGGCTGGCTGGGGCGGGGCCAGCTTGGTCCGTTGCCTCACCCTCCCCTCTGCCTCCCATGCATCCTCACGATTGGCGCCTGCAGGCATGGCGGGCAGCCCCCCCGGCATGATGTACCTCCCCCCTCCCATGCTGCACCACGCGCACTCTGGTCCAGAGTATGGCATGGGACACGCAGGTGGGGCACGGGGGCATGGCAAGGGGGGACAGGGCACATGCCCGGCTGCACAACTTGACCAGCACACAGCACTCTCGAGTTACTCACGGCTGGCTGCACGGCGGATGCTCCTGATCCTAATCCTGTACTAACTGCAGGCACGCCTCCCCCTTCACGGTGCCCCATACTGCCTGCAGGCTACATGATGCAGCAGCAGCACCATCAGCAGCACCATCAGCAGCAGCAGGCAGACTACGTGCACCGCATGGCAAACATGTCCCTGTCCCAGCCGCCCTCCGGGGCGCCGGCACAGCAGCGCACCAGCGGCAGCGCCGGCAGCAGCGGGTCCGCGGCGGGCGGCAGCAGCAACGGCGGGCGCGCGGAGGGGCGGGCATCTGCCCGCATTGCACGCTCGCACCGTGCAGGCGGAGCCTACAACCCAGCAGAGGTGAGGTGGGCCTGCTGGTGGCATGTGCCTGCTTTCATTGTTTCAGGCCTGACCCGCTTGCTCGCCAGCGCATGCCGTTCTCACTGCTGCTTGTTGTCCTCGCTGTGGCACCCTCAAACCTGCCTGCATCCTGCCCCTCCACCTCCCCCCTGCCTCCCCCTGCCCCGGCCTGGCGTCCCCCTGTCCTCACCTCCCCTGTCCTCTCCTCTCACCTGCTCCCTTCTCTTCCTATTTATCGCCACGCAGAACATTTCTGAACTGACCTCGGTGGTCTCCCCCCTCACCTCTCCTCCCCCCACCTCCCCTGGTCTCTGCAGTTTGAGTTCAGCCTGGAGGAGGCGGAGAGCGGGCGGGCGGATGCTCGGTGCACCGTCATGATCCGCAACATCCCCAACAAATACAGCCAGGAGATGATGCTGTCGGTGATGCACAAGAGCGGCTTCAAGTGAGGCGGGGCAGGGGGCAGGGGTGGGGGGCGGTGGGGGTTGCGGAGGACAAGGGAGCACGGTCGAGCGGGCGGTAGGTGGGGGGAAGGTGCCGCTCCCAGGTCGGCCTGTGCCGCTGCCGCGGTTGCGCGCGTACACTGAACTTGTCTCGTCCCCGCCCTTGCATGTCATGTCCATATCCCTGCATCTGCCCCGCTGTTGACTGCTGCCGCCCCATCTATGTGTATCCCGATGCTCCACTTTGATCCCTCACTGCAGCGGCACCATTGACTGCTTCTCCCACCGTGCCACCAACTCTGCAGCCAGTGCAGCACCCCTGCCAGCTTCCTCTCACCCCACTCTCCCGCCCCCCTCGGTCCCTTCCCGCAGCGGCACCTTTGACTTCTTCTACCTCCCCATCGACTTCCGCAACAAGTGCAACCTGGGCTACTGCTTCGTCTCCTTCCTGCATGCCGCCAGCGCGGCCCGCCTCTTCCGCCGTTTCCACAACAAGTGCTGGGAGGAGTACAACTCGAAGAAGGTGAGGATTCGAAAGGAAATGATGGGCCCTGGGAGGGGGGCAGGGGTGGGAAAGTGCCGGCCGGCCGGGCAGTGCGGCGCGGTTCGGCTGCCCCGGAGGCAGGCGGGCCTAGAGTGTGGCTTTCCGGCCACCGCTGTGCCCACCAGATGCGCTAGCCCCCTCGCACCCTGCCCCAACAACCCTCCCTAGCCACGCCGCGCTCCCCCCGCAGGTGTGCGAGGTGACGTACGGGCGGGTGCAGGGGCTGGAGTCGCTGGTGGCCCACTTCCGGGCCTCCAAGTTCCCCTCTGATGACGTGGAGTTCCAGCCACTGGTGTACACACGCGTGGAGGGCGGCGTGGCAGCCGACCCTGTGCCCATCCACCGGTACATCGGGGGCGTGGATGCTGGGGTGCCGGGCGGCAGCGGCGCCGCCAGCGTCAACGGAGAGGCGGCGGGCGAGGGGGAGGACGACGGTGAGCAGGCCTAGGCGCCGCACGCCTAGCTAGGCGGGCGGGCGAGCCAATGGTCCAGGCAAGGGCTGCCAGGGTGCCCAGGTGCCGCCACCGCCGTGAGATGCACAAGACACGTGTCAGAACAGAGTGTTGTGAGGGACCCAGCCAGAGCGGCGCGCGAGACCGCTCGGTCCACTGTCATTTCCTACCTTGTTTTTCCTGCTCCACCTTGGTCCACATCGCCCCAACTTGCCCTCTCTCTCCTTCCCCCGCACGCCCCGTGCGTGCCCAACATGCTGATGCACACCAGATTTCATGCCCGCTTACCCCAGCTGCCGCGACCCCCGCCCACGGCGACCCGCTGTCCAGCCCTATTGCGTAACTTTGCAGATGCCCATTCCTGCAACTGTAGATCCGCCCCTCACTGGCAAGTTGCATTCCGACATCGAGCTTTCTACTCGAACTTTTCCCCTGCCCCCACTTATTGGGCCTCACACCGAATGTCTGGAGCGCAGGCTGCGGCCGCCACGCTGGCTAAGCCAAAGCGCCGCTCCTGCTACCACCCCACCGTGTACCCTCTTCCCTCCCTCCTCTCTCCCTTTACTTGGCCCTACCTTGTGATGCCCATGCCTTTTGCTTACACTGCCTGGCGCTGTCACCCACAATCTTTCTCCTGCAAACTTGCAGCTCGGCGCCCCCAGCACAGGGCAGCACAGGCAGAATGAAGTGCAGTCAGGGCACCTGGACAAGTATGATGGACCGCTTTGTCCTACAGATGTGCTTAATGTGTAGAGAGACATGAGTCACATGGTGAAACTCTATGAGCAGGGATGATGCCAGCTGGTCATCTGCTCTCAAACAGGGAGCCTGGGCAGGGGCAGGGCGCCATGCGGGCCACCGCCACCCCAGCATGATTGGAGCGGTCAGGCCACCGCCACCATGCATGCGCACGCATTATCAACGAGCACCTCGTCCTCTTGACGACCGTGTTTGCAGCGAGGCGCACAAGCAGGGAGCGAGCGGGCACCAAACACAACCGCCAGAAAATGGCTGCGGCTTTGAGCGGCGCGCAGCCCTCGGGGCTCACAAGATGTCGGGCGACTGTCGCAGTGCGCCAGCAAGGTGGGCCGCCCGCATGCAGGCTCGACAGACCTGCCTCCCCACTGCCGGCGAGCTCTCCAGCTAGGTTAGGCGTTTTGTAAACAATGTTTCGCAACACTGATATTCCCCTCGTGCAGCAGCGCCGCAGCAAGGGCGGGGCGGCAGCGTCGCCGCCGCTGCCCGCAGCCAGCAGCGGCAGCGGCGTGGGGGCGGCGGCCAGGACGAAGACGTGGAGCTGTTCAGCATCGATAAAGGCTGGAATGTGGAGGCGCTGGGGGACCTGGGAGACCTGCTGGGTGCTGACGGCGACCAGGGGTGGAGCGTGGACGCGGCGCCGGCGGCAGCCAGCACCGGCAGGAAGAGCAAAAGCAGCAGCGGCGGCACCACTGATGCCGACGACGGGTGGAGCGTGGAGGCGGTGGCAGGCAGCAGCAGCAGCAGCAGCAGCAGCAGGGCAGACGACTTGGAAGAGTTTGAGGACGATGAGGAGGATGCCTGGCTGGATGAGGAGTGGGGTCCCGTCAGCAGCGGGAGCGCCGGCGCCGGCGCCAGCGTCACCAAGCCGGACCCAGCAGTGCCGACGCTGGGCGGGCGCGTGCTGCGCACTGCAGAGCAGCAGCTGCTGTCCAGCGTGCCGCGCCACGTGATGCGGCGGCTGGACGCGGAGCAGCGGGAGGCAGACGAAGGTGAGGCGGGGGCCCGGGCGGGGGGCGCTGTGGCCTTGGAAGCTGTGCTGGGCATTCGAGCGCTGCTGAGGTCGCGGCCCTGCACATGCCGCTTTCCCCCTGTCCACGTGTGGGCCTGGCAGGCTGGGCCACTTACGCCATGCACACTCGCCAAAGATACTTTCGGATCACATCATTCCATGGGTGGCTCCACACTGTGCTTCCTCTGGCCGGCCGGCCAGCCCACCCGCCCGCACACCCAGCTGCCCCCCCGCCTGTCCCCCCTCTCTCTCCCTCGCCTCGACCTGCTTCAGAGAAAGCCAAGCTGAAGCCAGCGGCGCTGAAGAAGGCGGCGGCGCGACTAAAGTCGCACCAGCAGCTGCGCATCATTTCTGGCTATGCGGCAGGCAAGCGGCTGCGCTCGCCGCAGGGAGACCAGGTGCGAGGGCGGCGCCTGGGCGCGGCGCTGGCAGTGCTTCATGCTGGCATGCAATGCTGTGCCGGCACCCACGTCCAACCCTGCCTCTCTGTCTCCCCTCCCACACAGGCGCACTCTTCAACTAAGTCTTGGCGTGCCAAGCTGTGCCTTGCCGACCCTCACTTCTCAACCCTCAGCCTGTGGTTTTGCTATTCCCTCTTCACACACGTGGTGTCGGTGCGCCACGCTGTGCTTCACCCACCCCTCCGCCATCAACCTGAAACCCTGCCCCGCAGACCCGCCCCATGATGGAGATGGTGCGCAACGCCGTGTTCAACATGGTCATGTCCCTCTACGGCTGCTCCTCCGGGCTGCCTGAGGAGACGCGGTGAGTGCTGGGCAGGCAGGCGGGGCGCAGTTGTTTTCGTAAAACATGAAGCGGCTGCAAAGCAGCGGGCAGGCGGTGTGGAGGAGTGTGACGGCTGCCTGGTGCCGAAGTGCAGGAGCGGCGGCCGGCCCGCTTGCTGCCACCTCGCCCCTGCCTCTGTCTGCCCTCCTCTGCCTCGACTTCCCCTGCCCATGCGCCTCCCTGCTGAAGTGGCGGCGCCCCCTGCCTGCCTGCTTGCCTGCAGGTGGCTGGACTTGTTTGCGGGCACAGGGGCGGTGGGCATTGAGGCTCTGTCGCGGGGCGTGGGGGAGTGCCACTTTGTGGAAATGAGGTGGGAGGGTGGAGAGGTGGGAGTGGGGGCTTGGGGAGGCTCGGAGGCGAAGCTGCTGGTCTGCAGAGGGGGCCCTCTGGTGAGGTGCCGCGGGGGCCGGGCGAGAACAGAAGCGAGCGCTCGGTGCGCAGCATTCAGCAAGCATGTGTGTGTGCTCTTTCCTGCGCCTGCTCCTGCCCTGCCCCGCCGCCGCCCCTCAGCTGGCAGCTCCCCCAGCGCCTGCCCTCGTGCGCCCGCCCCTGACCATCCGGTGCACCTCACGGCATGCCTTTTTTCGGCACCCCCTTGCTGTCCGCAGCCCCGAGGTGGGCAACAAGTCGCCTGCCGCCCCATCTGGAGGCACTGTGCCCTGCTGTGCTGCCTGCCTGCTGACCCACGCACCCCACAACATTCCCACTACTGGTCTTTGCCCCGCAGCCCCTGGGTGGTCAGCAATTGCCTGATGCCCAACCTGGAGACGTGCGAGCTGGAGAGCGCGGCGGTGGTGCACACAGGGGTGAGGCAGCAGGGGCAGGGGCCCAGCAGCAGGGGGGCAGGGCAAGCCAGGGGCGGGGTGTGGGAGGGGATGGGCTGCATGCCGGTTCAAGGGCATGTTTGATCAAGTCGGTGCGGCTCACGCTGTTGCTGTTGCTGCTGCCTGCCCTGTTGCCTGGCCGTGCCACCCTTGAGACCAGACTCCTCTTTGAGTCCAGGGCCTGTTCTGTCCCTGCCTGCCTGCCTGCCTTCCTGCCTGCCTGTTGCTGTCTCGTCACGCCTGCCAGCTCAATCTCGCCCCTGCCCCGCCCTGCAGAAAGCGGAGGACTTCCTGCGGCGCGCGCAGACGCTCAGCCGCTTTGCGGGCGGCGCCTTCGACTTCCTGTCAGGTGCGGCGGCATCGGGTTGACTGCTGCAGGCTGGGCCAGGTGCTGAGTAGCAAGGATACCGGTGGCCAGCAGCAGCCAGGCCTGCGAGGGTCCCATTTCTCCCCTTACTCTTCTCAAAACCCCGCCCCCCCTACATGTGCACCCCTTGTCCTACTGCCCGCCAGCCCTTCCTGTCCGCTCCTGCCGCCTACTTGCCCGTGTTACATGGATCCACCACTCTCTCCACCACTGCATCTGCCTGCCCCGCATGATGTGCCCGCCTCGTGAGCCGGTGTCGCACCAACCCGCTTCCCTTGTTCCCCTCTGGTCCCCCACCCCCTTCTGTGTGCAGTGTGCCCGCCCTACGAGCTGGTTGACTATAATGAGCTGTACGACCTGCTGGAGGGGTCGCCGCTGCTTCATGAGGTGCGCGCAAGGGATTGCATCTGTTTAAGTTTGTGGATGTGAGGTTGGTAGGCAGGAGTGCCAAGCTGGGGGTTGGCTGGCCGGCTTGGCACTGCTGCATGGGGCGGGTAGACGGATTGACTGTGCAGCCAGCGGGAAGATTGTGGGGTGGTTGTGTGAGGAGGGTCGGAGTTGCGTGACGTGCTGGTGGGGCTGGGGTTTGAGGGTGGGGTGCACGGGGCAAACAGGCGGGGAAGCAGGCACCGCTGGTGGTTGTTTAGGGCTGCTGCTGGGTGTTGGGCTGTTGTGGGAGGGGGCTAGCTTGCATGCCTGCTGCTGCACACCATGCATGCGAAGGCCGAGAGTGGTGGATGAGCAGGGGCCCGCCCCTGCCCTGACGTCTTCCTCTAGTTAGCCTTCGCACAGCAACTGTTTCTCATTAAGGCAGCCGCCCCGCGTCGGTCGGCATGCTGACCGGAGCACCTCCAATGGGGCGACCTGTGTCGGATGGTCACAACATGTCCTCACCTTGATCCCGCTTCAGCCATGCACTGGCATCGTCCCTCCCCGATCTCCTCTTGGCCCTCACAACCCTTCATGTGGAGTACCCCACCTGTCAACTCTCACCCCCTCCTGCCCCCATTGTGGACTGGCAAGAGCCATTTCAGTCTGGGATGACTCGCTCATTGCAAGCTGTGAATGCAAGGGTCTACCGAATCATGGGATAATCCGGGAAGCAGGCCTTTCTGACTTCAGTTGACTGTGCCTGTGTGTTAATCGCAACACTGCAGGAGTCCATCGTGATTGTGGAGTACCCCAAGAAGCTGGCCTCCCTGGTGCGCCCCACGCTGGGCCCGCTGGAGAAGCTGCGTGACCGCCGCTACGGCCGCACATATCTCGCAATCTACGGCCCGCCCCTGGCGGCTGAGTGAGCGCGAATGAGGAGCATGGTGCAAGGCAGGCATGCAAGAGGATGGCAGTGCGGCGCTTGCTGGCGGGGTGCGGCAGCGTGAATGCAACAGCCACTGGCGCTGGCGGCGGTTAGCAGTACGGGCAGTCCCTCGCTCTCCGATGCACTCTGATGCCAGGACTTTCCCCTCAGCTGCTGTGTACCTGACCCACATACGTGTAATTTACACATTGACAAACGGTCACATGTTAGAGTATCAAGCAGCAGGTGATGCATCATTTTCAGTGTCCCCGATTGCCCCATAAGTACTCAGCCAGTGCTAATCTATCTCACAGAGCCAGCGACAGCACGACACCCTCATCCCCCGCGCTCAGCACCACCGACACGGCTGGCCCCACGGCCTTCATCTCCGTGTCGCCGCTGGCCTCAGGCACAGTTCCCTGCGTCTGTGTGGGCGGCACCGCAGACGCCGTGCCTGCTGTGGCCTGGGTGGGCAGCGACTCGGACGCCATGCCTGCCGCAGCTGGTGCCGCCTGCTGCTGGCTGTCAAAGACGGCCTCCAGCACTCGTGGCTTGATGCCGCTCTCAGCGCCGGCCTGACGGGGGGATTCAGGCAGGTGGAACGTGGGAGGAGATGCGCCATGAGGCACTTGCACCATGCGCCCCGGCCATCATGCCCTGCACACTGCAGGGGTGCCACAGACAGCCCTGGTGCCTGGCAATCCTTGAACCCTCACACCCTCACCTGCGCGGCTGCACAGCTGTCCTCCGCCGGCTCCATCTCGCTGTCGCAGCCCGCCAGCAGCTGTTCCCTGGGGGGCAGAGCTGCAAACTCAGGCGGCTGGTAGCTTGCCAGGCCCTCCCACATCTCTGCCGCCTTGCGCTTGGCTGTCTCAAAGCTGAGGGCCTGCAGGGGAGCAAGAAGGCGCAGCAGTGGAGGGGAAAGCAGGCAAGCTCATCAAAGCTTTGTGGCACCCCGACCAGCTGTTGCCAGCCAGCCTGCCTGCCTGGGACGTCCTCCTTTCCCACCCACTCAGCCTAACACTGTTGAAGGCTTGCCCTCCCACCTGCACCGGGCTGTCCATGAAGGCGAGGGAGGAGCGGTAGATGGTGAGGTCCACACGCAGTGCATTGACCTGCCGCCGCAGCGCCTCCGCCTCCAGGCCCAGCTGCATATTGTTGGGGGGCGGGAGATGGTGGATGGTCAGCGTACCATCCGTCACCAGGCATGCTGCTGGCAAAGGGAGCCAATCCACCTGGCCAAAGCTCAGCAAGCACGGATCGGCATCAGCAGTCATGGACAGCGGCATGGTGAGGGGGGTAGCACCCATCCTGGGCGGCAGCGCAGGGGAGAGCTCAAGCAAGAAAGCCGAGGCACTGTATCCTGCGGCCCCAAGTCAGGGCAGGGGCAGGTCACGAATATCGCAGCAGAGGGCGAAAGGCACTGCCATCCTCCCACCTGGTCCAGCGCCATCATCTGCTCCTGCACTGCCTCCCCAATGGGCACACACAGCGCCAGCGACTCCGCCATGCACGCCTCGTGCCCCTCCAGCACCGCTGAGGGCCCAAAGTCGGCGGCCAGGATGTCGTCTGCCAGCACGGCAGGGGCAGGGATGCGGGGGGACGGCACCGACGCCTGCTGGGCTGGCTTGGGCGCCGGGCCGGCCTGCTGAGCTGGCCTGGGTGCTTGCTGGGCTGGCTTGGGGGGCAGGGTGGCGGGGGCTGGGGCGGCGTCGCCGCCTGGGGTGAAGGGTGCAGGCGTGGTCACCTGCATGGGGCAGGGTGGAGGAGGTGGTTTGGAGGCATGCACCTCCTGGCAGCCCAATGAATACAGCTGAAGCAAGGCACTTTAAGATGCTGCAAGTCTGTGCTAGTTGCCCTTCCCACCTACCCTGGGTGCTGCCTGCATGTGCTTGGGCAGTGCAGAGCCCAGCGGGGTGCCGGCAGGCTGCTGTGGAGGGGGCGGCTGCCCTGCTGCAGGTGCTGGCTGACGCACCACAGGCACCCCCTGTTGCCTGGCGGGTGGGTGGAAGACAGGGGTGGCTGACAGGGGCTTGGCCAGCGCGGCCAGAGATGGAGCGGAGGCAAAGCCTGCACCCAGCTTGCTGGCAGCAGTGATGCCGGCTGCCGGCTGCGGGCCCAGGCGGGAGGTCGGCTTCAGGGCTGGCGGCTTGGCCAGGTTCAGGCTGCTGCCGCCGCTGCCGCTGGCAAAGGCTCTGCCAGAGTTGCCTGCTGGCAGGCTGAACTGGACTTGCTTGGGCTTGGCGGGGGCAGCGGGGGCGCGCACAGCAGCGGCTGCTGCGGCTGTGGGGGCGGGCGCCTTGGCTGAGGCAGGCGCTGGCTTGACCACAGGCTGAAAGAGTGGCTGGGAGACGGCAGGCGGCTTGGCAGCCACAGCTGGGCGGCCGGCTGGCTGTGGGGCAGGGGCCGGAGCGGGAGCAGCAGCAGCTGCCGGCGGGCTGGGCGGTGCGGCTGCCGCCATCTGCTCGCGAGCCGGGGCGGGCGCCTCCACCTCCATGGGCTGTGCCTCCTCCAGCTGTGCTGGCTTGCAAGGCGGGGCCTGCAAAGGAGGGCGTGATGTCCAGTCGGTGACTATTGCCTTGCGGGGCAATGCAACTTGCCGACGTGCCGCTGCCCAAGGCTGCAGGCTGGTGCACTGTGAGTCCCAGATTCGCATCAGCCACCCACCTACCTGCATGGGCTCCGCGGCCGCCTCTGCCGGCACATCGGTGCCGCCCAGCAGTGCCGCTGGCGCCTCCAGTGCCTCTGCTGCTGCTGCCGCCGGATCCGCCGACATGGGCGCCTCTGCCGCCGGCTCCTCTGGCACTGCCTGCTCCGCAGCCGGCTCCGCAGCCGGCTCCACAGCTTCAATTGCTGCCACAGTCACGGCTTCGGTGTGTCGGGCCGCTGCCTGCTGGTTTGGGCTGGTCGTGGGTGCAGGCGAGGTTGCAGGCGCCTCTGCCGGCGCTGCCGCCTCGGGGCTGACCGGCAGGAGGGGCTCCACTGGACCAGGCTCCCCACTCAGCGACGCGCTGTCGCCGTCTGTGGCGCGGGCGGCTGGGTTCTCCTGATGCTCCTGCACCTGCTCCTGGCCCTGCTCCTCCTCCTGCTGCTCCCCAGTCACCACGCTGCCGGCGCTGCAGCTGTCCTGGCCGCCGCCACCATCGACCGCCATGGTATCAGCACCCAGCGGCAGCGCGGCCTGCAAAAGAGAGGGACAAGTGGAAAGGCAGTCATTGATTTTGATAATTTGTTGATTCTACGATGACCGTCAATTTTTTGTGCACAGCGCAGTCAGGGCAGGCTGTGTTGCATGGGTCGACATAGGCCCCTGGTCAAAGCTGACCGCGCCCAGCACCCACCTCCTCGGCGGCGGCGGTGGGCTTGCCAGGGTGCAGCGGCGGGCGGGGTGCCGGCTTTTCAGCAGGCTCTGCAAGCAGGGGCCATGTGGGTGGTACGCTTGAGTGATGCTGGTCACAGATAGACCCTTCTTCAGCATGTTCAGGTTCAGGGCTGACTCGGTAAAATGTCACACACCCAGCCGCCCCCAAGCGGCGGCCCGCCCCCAAAGCGGCGGCCCACCTGCGGGTGCTGCCTCTTCCTCTGCCTTGGCGACGGCAGCGGGGGCAGCCTCTGCCTGTGGCTCGTCCAGGTCGTCCACGCAAATGTCCTGATGATGCAAGGGGGAGGTGGTGGCAAAGGGGGCGGAGCGGTCAAAGGTGTGCAAGGGGGAGGCTCGGTCAGCTGGGTGCTGCACCCGCGGCTGCACCCAGCGCGGCGGCGCTCCCCCGCACGTGCCTCACCGCAAACATGTCCTCATCATCTGATGCGTCTGCTGCCATGCCCATCTTGCCGCCAGCCTTGCCGCGCGGCTTGGCGGCGCCCAGTGGCACCTCCTCGTTGTCTGCAGGCAGCAGCGGCGGCGGGCGGCGGCGGCCGTCAAAGTTGCAAGCGCGGCAGCTCAAGGAGGGGAAGCGGCGCAGATCCGCCCGCAAACAGCAAGCCTGTGCAAGCGCAGGGGAGGGAGGCAGAGCTGCTGCAGCTCGGCCCGCCCCCTGCGAAAGGCTCGAGCGCCGCACCGGACAGCATTGCGACTATTGCTCCCACGGACTCTGCACAGTGTTGCGAGAGCAATGAGCAAAGTAACACAGTGACAGACGGCAGCAGCGGCGTCCGAAGAAGGTGCCCCATGCAGCGGAAGGCTGGCCGGCTGGCCCTTGAATTTGCCACAAAATTCATGCCAACCCAGGCACCCTCCATACTGAGCGAGCTCCCCTGAGTGAGCTGTCTGTTTGAAACAAGCACCATGAGCGGTGAGCCTAAGCACCTTGGCCCGCTTCCCTGCCGCCCCTTACACATCTTCGCCCTTACAGAACTACCCTTGATGACTCCCCACTCCTTAATTGCAGGCACAGCGCCAACCTCAGGCGTCCAAGGCCGCTCCGGCTTTGGCGCCACCGCACTGCACCCCACCGCTGGCGGCAGTGAGGCACGCCCGGCGACTGCCGCCACTGGCTTTGGCGGCACCACCGGCACGACTGCCGCCCCCTCTTTGGCACCCATGGGTGGTGGCGACGTCATGCAACCAAGCAGCGCAGGGACGGCTGCCAGCGGTGCTGGCGGTGCCGGCGGCACTAGCTTCACTGGGCAGGGCAGGGCGGCCGAGGAGGCTCTGAGCGGCGGTGTGCTGGACCCCACGCCTGTGGATAGGAAGCAGGGCACCTGAGGGGCAGGGTGCAGGCATGCGGTGCTGCCGGCAAACAGCTGGCTCTGCGGCCTTGCTCTACTGGCAGGCCGGTGAACAGATATCCCCTGCCTGGCTGACACTGGCGCAACCGTTGCCCTCCGTTGCTCTCCGTGCATCCGTTGCTCTCCATTCGTCTTGAGACACCTGCCAACCCCAATTTACAGGCCAAATGCAATCAACACACTCTCTTTGTTAACCCAACAGTAAACGCTAGCTATGCATGCAATCAATAGTGGCCCAGGCCTGTGCCCGGTGCCGCGTGCACGAGGTTGGGTGTGGCCCCTGGCTGGCGGGGATCCCAGCAACATCCCTGCCCCGTTTGTCTGTTTGCCTGCCTGTCCCTTCAGCTTCCTCAGGCAGCATGGTAACAGCCCTTCAAGTGTCCAGCTCCCTGCGCATGTCCTCAACATCAAAGTATGCCTCAAACAGCTCCAGCCGGCACGCGGTGTCAACCAACGCACGGCGGATGGCGCCGCGGCGCTGTGACAGGGCCGCCTGCATGGCTGACACGAGCTCAAATGATCGCTGCAGGTCCAAGGAATTAAGACACCCGGCAGTGAGCGCAACGCTGGCAAGGGAGAAGTGGGCGTACAGCAACTAACAGGAACACACACTGGCAGGTGACTCACCCGCCAGTGCCTCGGATGCATAGGCAGTAGTCAAGCAGTTGCAGTGGCACACACACACCGTGTAGTGGCAAGCCCACCCACCTGCAGCCTGTCCAGCTCTTCCATCATGAACTCATCAGCACCCCTTGGCATAGTGAGCGTGTCCTCTGTAGTCCAGTGGAGAGCATGCTTGAAGTGCAGCGCTTCCAGGCGGGGCAGCTGGTGGTGGGGTGGGCCAGTGCCGTGGTCAATGTCAGGGCGTGCCAGGCAAGCAGCCAGGCTGGCTACTTCAGCTGTGCTGACAATCACATGCTTTCACGCAGCACCACTGCTCCTGCACACGTCTTGCTACCCACAGCCTCACCCATTGGCGGCTCCCCTGCAAGCCTCACACACAGGCGTTGAAGGCTCCCCGCATGGGCTGCTAGCTCCGCACACAAGTACCGCATCCCGACAGCACCCCTCCCTCTTGAGGCCCCTTTCCCTGCCCACCTTGACAAGCACAGCCAGAGAGCTCCCTGTATGCTCGAGCTGAGAGCAGTCACTCAGATCCAGTGCTTCCAGGGCGCTGGCCGCCGCCAGCGCGGCAGGCAGGCGCTTGAAGGGGTTGCATGCCAGGCTGAGCTGGCGCAGGCTGGCCAGGTACGCGCCAGCTGGCAGGTCAACCAGCCTGTTGAACGACACATCCAGCGCGCGCAGCTTGCTGAGGCGTGCCACGCCTTGAGGCAGCTGCGACAGCCTCTCCCCTGCCATAGAGAGCTCCTCGAGCAGCGGCAAGCAGCTAAAGTCGGTGGCTGCCGCCTTGCCCTCACCGGTGCTGCACTGCAGCACCAGGCGCGTCAGCCGCGACAGCTGCTGGAGCGTCCCGTGCTGGGTCCACTTGTGGTTGCACTGCAGGTGGAGGGGCCGGGGTGGCTACACAGGCTGTTGGGGAGGGCAGCCACTTGTGTTGCAGCAATCAACCCAGCGTTGTCACAGCAGCAATGCTCATCAAAACAGCCCGTGCCCCAGCTTTGCACTCTAGCACTCGCCTGGCCCAGCTCCAGCGCCTGCAGGCGGCTGCAGCCCAGCACCTCGGGTGCCTGCTCCACTTCCAGGCCACCCAGTGTGACGCGCTGCAGGCGGCCGCTGCCCAGCCACCCCCCACTGCCGACAAGGGGCCAGGGATCTCCATACGTCTCCACCATCTCTCCGGTCACTCTTAGCTCCGCCACGTCACCGATGCCAGGCAGGGGGAATCCGCCGTCCTGCTCAGCATATGCCTGCAGCCGCACGTGCAGGCGGCTGAGGCACTGAGGCAGCTGCTGCTCCACAGCGGCCGTGTACTTGCAGACGATGTGAAGGTGCCGCAGGCGGGTGAGCGGCGCCAGGCTGGCCGCCAGCTCAGCCGACAGAGTGCGGCAGCCGACTGACAGCACCCGCAGGGAGGGCGGCCAGGCGGGCCATTCAAGCGGGTCGCTGGCGTACGATATGTTGGGGTCTGCATTGATCTGCAGCAGCTGCAGGCCTGTGAAGCGCTGCAGCTGGCAGAAGATGGAGAAGGGATCTGTCCACCGGGGTCTGGTGATGGTGAGGGCGCGCAGCTGCGCTGGCGCCAGCTCCAGGCAGGCCGCAAAGCTTGCCCCGCCAGGCCACGACGCGTCATCTGTCAGGCTGAGCTGGCGCAGGCTGCTGGAGTGTTCCCTGAGGGGATCTAAGTAGGCGGCGGCCGCGGCTGCCGGGTCGGCAGGCGGGCGCTGCACCCGCGCGCACGCGTGCAGCGAGGGCTGGGCCGCGCGCCACAGCTCCTTGCAGGCCAACAAGCCCTCGGGATAGATGCTGGTAGGCAGCCTGCAGGTGTGCATATGTGGGGTGGCAGAGTGAGAGATGCATGGGGAGCAGGGCCTGTCCTTGCCCAGCAGATGCCCGCGTGGCAGAGCAGCCGCTGCCCGCGGGCGGCGGCCGCACCCAAAGGTCACGGCTGCACTCGGTGGGCCCTCTTGGAACGCTCCTGCCGCCTCGGGCAGCCCCTCCTCGTCGCAGGTGAGGGCCAGCTCCCAGATGCGCCTCAGGCAGGGTTCGGGCAGGCTGAGGAGGGAGGGCGTGGAGCTCCTTGGGGCCGCCATGATGGCCAGAAGGGGCGCAGTGAGGTGAGGAGCAGAATGTCAAACAAGTTTCGATCAACGACAAAGGGACGTGGACTGGGTAAGATGGGGCTCCTGCCTGCCTGCCCCTGTGCCCAATAGGAAGTGTCGAAAGAAACCTCATGTGCGTGCCTGGCAGGCTTCCTTGCCCTTCTTTCTCGGTCCTCAGTCACTGCTTGGACATGGTTGCACGACATCTAGCCGATGCTTCCATGCTTCCATATGGCCGGCAACGCGTGATTCTAAACTTGCACACCATTCCATGGTACCCATATCAGATGTAGCTTACAGTTACCTCAATTCAGGCCAGTTTATACGGAACTGCACACTTGCAGCTGCAGCATGGGCTAGCTGGTCAGGAGAGGGCGCTCCTCACCCCTACCTTCTGCACCCCCTGCCAGGTCAAGGTGCTCATGTGCATCCACCAGCTCAGCAACCGATTCACCGCCTGTGGTGCTGCGGTGCACCTGCACCCCCAGCATACCGCCCGCCGCGCCCGCGCCGTCACTGCTCCGCCGCTGCCCGTCCGCAACAGGCGAGCCGTCAAGGCTGCATGCAACTGACAGCCCGCTGCCGCCGCTACCAGCGGCGCCTGCTGTGCCACCTGGCCGGGGCGTCCTCTGCTGCTGCTGCCCCCCGCCGTCGGCTGCCTCAGGCTGCAGCCCAGCGCTTTGCAGGTCCCGCCCTCGTGTCTCAAAGGGCAGCAGGAGGGCGCAGATTGTGGCGCCGGCGCACAGGCCGCCCAGCAGCAGCTCTGCGGCATGCGTGTGCCCGCTTTCCACCAGGTACACCTGCACACACACAGGCAGCGGTGTGTGGAGGGAAGGGCGTGAGCAGCAGCTGGGAGGCGCTTGGGCAGATGCCCAGCCGCCAAGACGCTGCCAACCACGAGGAAACGAGGGATCCACCGATGCTCACAGCCCCCTGCCTGGCGGCAGCAGCAGCGACGCACCCAAAGCAATGCACCCATGCAGCACCCACCGTGGCAAAGGGGGCCAGCAGGCCGCCAAAGCGGCTGAACCCGTTGCACAGGGCCAGCCCAAAGGAGCGCACAGCCGTGGGGTACAGCTGCATGTGCCGTGGGTGGGGCAGAGGGAGGGGGCGGGGTGAGTTGTAATTAGGATATCGGTGCAGTGGCGGATCGACGCAGGTGGCAACTCTGGCACAACAACAAGCTGTGCAGGGCAGCTGCCCCCGCTGTTGGTGCTCCGGGTAAGATGCTTTCAGATTTGAAGACCGAAATTGTTTCTGGCCCAGCTCTCTGGGCCCAGCCCTCGACGTACCTCGGGAGTGTAGACATAGAGGACAGAGTAAGTGCCTGCAGAGAGGGTAAAAAGGGTTGCAAGCTAATCAGGCATGCGGGCAGCTGTGTGCGCGCATGGGCGGGCGGGAGCTAATCAGGCGTGCGGGCAGCTGTGTGCGTGCATGGGCGGGCGGTGTACGCAGCAAGGCGGTGGCAATCGTGTGTGTTGACCCAGCGCCTCTCCTCCCTTGTCCCCTGTCCCTCCTCCAACCCTCGCCTGCCCACCCGGCAGCGACACGCACCTTCGATGCACCCCCGTGCCACAAACAGCAGCGCCAGCTGCCCAGCACGCGGCGGGTCCGCCACCAAGCTGACCATTGCCACAGCGCACAGCGCGAGCCCCGCCTGCAGCGTGCGCCTGCGCCCCGGTCCGTCTATGAGCAGGGCCGCCACCAGGAGGCCGGGGCATTCGGCCAGTGTGGTGATCAGGATGGCCTGACGGGTGGGCGGGTGCATGGCAGAGGGCAGAGAGGAGGCAGGGGGGCGTCAGATGGAGGGGCCAGGTGCAGGCAGGGCCGCCATGGGCCGGTGACGTGGTCAACCAACACCTGCATGAGCCCTGGATCACCCGTGGTTGCCTCCCCGGTGCGTCCACCTGCTCCCCTTCCCCCTGCCCCTTTTCATGCAGTCTTGCAGTTCCCACTCCTCCATTCTTCCTCTTACTCCAGCCCCAGCCCCGCGCCCCCCCAGCTTTCCTACCAACCCACTACTTTCTTGCCCACCCACCCACCCACCCACCCACCCCATAGTCGTGTCCATCCAGGTTGGGTGCCCCGCTGGCTGTGCACGGCTCCTTCTTGGACGCCGTCTGCAGCGCTGTGGTGAGCAGCACAAGGCCGTAGTACGTAACCGCATTGGTAAACCAGACGCCGTAGAGCAGGAGTGTCGTGCGGCGCAGGTGCGGGCTGAACACCGCCGCAAAGGCAGCACCCATGGTGCGCCCCAGGCGTTGCAGCCGCAGCCGCAGCCCCGCCGCCGCCGCCGCCGGCAACGCTGGGAGGCCGTCGGAGTGCAGCAGGCCCCGACCAGAAGGCGACCATTGCCGCTGGCCTCCGCGCGCCCCACGGCCGTGCCGCTGCTGCTGCTGCTGCTCAGCTCCATCCTCTGCCTCCCCGCAGTGCTGCCTGCCGCCATCTGTTTGTGCCGCTGCTGCCGCAGGGCTGGACAGCAGTGGCACTTCTGGGGAGAGGGGCAGCTTGCCAGGCGCCGTGCCGCCAAGCGGCGCCACCGGCGAACCCCTGCTGTTCTTGCGCACGCTCAGGCTGCGACCACTGCTGCCAGGCTCGCTGTCCCTGCTGGGTAAGAGCGTCGTGCCCTGCCGGCCAGAGGTGCTGGGATCGAGGGCCAAGCGCAGGGGGTGGCGGTAGCCGTTGAAGCCTGCCACCCGCAGCAGCACCGCCTCTGCCTCGGCATACCTGCAGGCAGATGGGGTTCGGCAAGCCGCGTGGGATGCAGAGGAACAACAAGTTCACTGGCTACGCCCTTTCGGGTGATACATGAATTGTAGCCTGAGCTTCCCCTGCCTTGACGCAACACTGAAGCCGCCACCCTCCCTGCCTTCCTGGCTCCCCTCCCTGCTCGGACCCCACCGCCCACCGCCCAGCAGCAGCCTTTGCAAGAGCGCTGAGGGGTACACAAAGGTGGACATGGTGCCAGCAAGACAGAGACGAAAAGGCCAGCAGCAGCGCCTCGCCCACCTGCCCTTGGCTACCAGCCAGTGTGCCGACTCCGGGACTAGTGGGAAGAGGGCCAGCAGGGCCAGCAGCGGCAGCGCCGACAGCGCCAGCAGCCAGCGCCAGCCCAGGGAGGGGAGCACCGCCCAGGCCAGCAGCGCTTCCATCACCGTGCCTGCAGCAGGGAGGGTGGAGACAGCCTGGTGACATGCTGAACACTGATTCTGATGATTGCACAGCCAGAAGCAAGCGCCAGCACAGGAAGGAGAGCACCGCCCATGCCAGCGGTGCCTCCATCACCTAAGGGAGGGGCCAGGGCACGAAATGGCGGTTGGCAACATATGCTGGGAGAGCCCAACTAACCCTGGTTGACAGAAACTCTGGCAGGTCGGCAGATCCAGCAAGGCACAGCAGGCACTGGAGATTGCTGGCAAGACAAAGACCCCACGTGGGTGGTATACAGCAGCATGAGCTACGGCCGCAGCATGTGCGTCAGCGGCAACCACGGGAGCAGCGGCAAGCAGCGGCCGGCGGCGCACCCAGCGTCCAGAAGCTCTGCATGAGCAGCAGGTAGCGGCCTCGCCCCTCCGAGGTGCACCACTCGGCAAACAGGGTGACCGCTATGGGGGTGCCCCCCAGGGCAAAGCCGACCACGGTACGCAGGACCAGCAGCCACTGCGCACACGAGAAGCAGGGGGCAGCGGTGCAAGGGGTGCAAAAGATCAGGACCAGGGGGTCATCCTGCCAGCCAAGCCTGTTTTTTGTACAATTGGTGCCCCACACACCTCGTGTTGTGCTGCTGCTGCAAGGGAAAGCACGCGTGGCGGCATCAATACCTGCCCCAACTTGGTGCATTCTGGATGACACCACAAGCAGCACTCGCGGCAGCATCAATCTGCCCCTACAAGAGCTGCTTGCTTGCCCTCCGAGCCTCTCACCCCGAAGCTGGGCGCCCCAGCGCTGGCCAGCCCGGCCGCCCCCAGCAGCAGCGCCGACGCCAGGAAGCCGCGCCGCCGGCCCAGGTGGTCTGAAGCCACCCCCAGTGAGTAGACGCCCGCCAGCATGCCCACAAAGACCACGGAAGTGAGCAAGGACTCTTCACCGGGGCCCACGCCCCAGCTGCAGGGAGCAAGGGCAGGGGCGGAGTGGGCGGGGACAGTGCAATGCAGGTCTGGATCGGCACACGCGGTGGCCTGTGCTGCGGCTTGACACTAGCAGTGGCAAAGCGGCGGCACAGGCAGTGCCGCGCCTCTCATGTCATGCTCTTGCCTGCAGTGTATGGCCGGTCCCAGGAAGCTGAGCAGCATGACCTCGCAGGCGTCCGCAAGCCAGGCCAGGCCGCTGCGGGCGGGGGCAGAGGGAGGGGCATGGCGCGTCAAGGTTGGCACGCCGCTGCTGACAGTCGGGGAACCTTCCCACACTTGGCATCTGTGGCAGCGTGGCATCATATCACACAGCCTCACCAGTAGCTCAACAGCAGCCATTGGACGCGTCCGAAGCCTGCAGGTGCAGGGGGGCAGCAGTGTAGTCGGGGCGTCGGGTGTGGGGCAGGGCGGCTCGCAGGTGGCGGCAGGCGTCGGGTGTGGGGCAGGGCGGCCGCCCTCGAGATACCAGTAGACGCCCCACCTATGGTGTCGAGTGCCTGCGTCACTGTGGTCACCGGCTCGTGCATGGCGCTGTTTGAAGAGCCCAGCAAAGAGGTTGGTGTGCGCCCGCCGAGGAGGGCTTTCGGCCTCGCTCGTCAACAGCCAGAATGCATTTTGAGTGTTCATACACCGTTGCAAAAAGCAGAGAAAGCAGCCCTTCGCTTGTCCAGTCGTGCTGTGCGGTGCTGTGCTTTTTGGGAGCGACTCCCCCGCGAGCCTTGGTCCGGTGTCCTGATTTCCTGGTAGCATTTTCAGTCTTGTTCAGCGCCCGCTGTCTCTGTGTCTCGCCCTTCCGTTCAGACACTTTGCTTGCTTGCCCCGCTCCTGCTGCCTCTTAGGGGCTCCTTCCGCCCTTGGGCGGCGTAGTGGGGCGTGATACTCGCAATGAGGTCGTCGCTGCCCCTCCTCCTGCTAGTGCTGGTGCTCCTAGCGGGCAGCAGCTGCCCGGCGGCGGCGGCGGCGGCGGTTCAGGCGGCCGCGCCCACCGTGCTGCTCCACCTCTCAGACATCCACTATTCCACCAACACGCACGGCCGGTACTGGCAAGCCTTTGGCGACCGCGAGGGGGATGTCACTCTGTGGGCCATGCAGCTGGTGCCGCGGCTGGCGGCACAAGGCGCCCTGATCACCGGAGACATCACCGACTCAAAGGTAGGTCTCAAAGGGGGCAAGAGGGGCAGCAAGCCAGGGTGGAGAGGGGCGGCACGAACGAAAGCAGGTTGAGCGAGCAGTGTGGCTGGAGGTGGAGTGAGCAACTCCATTGAAGCTGATCTTACGACTGTGGTGGTCCTTGAAGCGCTGCCAAGCGGCACATATGCGCATGGGCACATCCCGTGCTCCTGCCTCCTGGTTGGGCACGTCCCCTGCTCAACAACCGCGTTGTGCCTGCGGCTGCCCCCCTGCAGACCGCCCGCGGCGACGGGCTGCAGCAGGAGGAGGAGTGGGTGGCCTACGCCCGCCTCCTGTCCAATCTGTCGGCGGTGGGGATCCCTTGGGAGCGGGTGTGGGACGTGCCAGGTGGGCGGCCCCGCAGGGTGAAGCCTGGCTGCAGCCATAAATAGGTGTCGACTCGGTCCTGCCACAAATGTTGATGCACTGCTGAGTCCCCGGCCCGCATGTTGTCACCGCCAACCGCGGATGCGCTCTCCAGCCCACAGCACACTCGTCTTGGTTTGCTTCGATACTGCTCAGCCTGCTGCAGTGCCCTCATCCTGACCCACCCGAGTCCTTTCGCCCGCCCGCTTCCTCCCTTGTCCTTCCCTGCAGGCAATCACGACCGCTTTAACGTCCCGCTGCGGGGCGGCCCCAACGACTTCTTTTCCAAGCACTCTGCCGAGGGGCGGCGCAGCACCTCCACCCAGCAGCGTGTCTTCGTGCACCGCCTACCCCAGCGGGGCGGCGAGGACGCTGCTGGCGGTGCGGCAGGGGACTGCCCGGCCGCATGGCTGCTGGGCATTGACCCCTCCCCAGACCCCGGCCTCCGCTCACCCACCAACTTTGCAGGTATTACCTTAAAAAGGAGGGCAACCGGGGCGCTGCGTGGGGAGCCCTTCCGTAGTGCGCTTTAGCCATACTTGCACTCGTGGGTTGAGGCAGCTGCATCTCCTACCGTAGACCTAAACACAACACAAGTGCAACCTCAAGCACTGGTTGCCTATACTGCTCTCCCGCTGCTGCCTCCCCTGCCCCCTGCACGTGCAGGCCTGGCGCGGCCGGCGCTGCTGGTGGAAGTGCACGCCGCGCTGCTGCGCATTCGGGAGCAGCAGCCGGCGGGGTGCGGCCTGCCCCTCACGCTGGCCTACCTGCACTACCCACTGTCAACTGTGGACAGCAGCCCACAGCACTCGGCGGGGCTGCCAGGCATCCTGCTGCACGTCTCGCACAGCGTGCACGCCATGCAGGGGCTGACAAAGGTGGGGTGTGTGCTGGCTGGGCCAGTCGCTGGGGCAGTGGTGGTGGGAAGGGGCGTGCGGGATCACCACAGTTGGACATGTTGTGGGCACGTGGGTGGGGCAAGCGTAGTGGATGGGTAATGCACAGGTGGGAGGAGCACGGTGCAAGCACCTGATGCCCCCATTCATGTGTACACAACACATATGCTCACTTGTCCTGCCCCCCAAAAACCTTTCCACCCCGCAGCTCCTGGCGCTGCACAACGTCTCCGCCGTCTTCTCCGGCCACCTCCACTCCTCCTTTGGGCAGCGCCTGCACCGCCTGCACACCACCCCCTCGGGCGGCCTCATGGCGGAGCTGGAGACGGCGGCGTGGAAGGACGACCGGCGCTTCAGGTGTGCCCCCTGCCCGGCCCCATCAGCGAGGCTGGTCAATGAAGCGGGGCGTTGGGGTTGGTCGCTGAAGCTTGTCAAGCAGTGAAATGCGAACATCGAAGCCTGACAGGGGCAAGGTTTCAGGTTCATGGGGAGGAGTCAGAGGCTGTTGTGATAAGGGGCGCCTCGGAACTGTTGGATCCGTACATTCACTTCAAGCTCTTTTATATTGAAGCGACACCTGCATGTGCTTCGCAAGGCCATCCCTTGTGCTTCTTTGACGAGCGGCATAGCCTGCGTGCGCTCTACATGTGCACCTCTTTTGGGGCACTCTGATGAGCAGCACAGCTGAATGTGCGCCCCACATGTACATCCCTCTCGGCTCCTCCAACGTGCAGGCTAGTGGCGGTGGATGGCGGCCAACTGACCTTCCTGGACCTCATGTTCCACACACGCAACGCACCCCGCATGCCCAGGCGCTCGGATGCCGCGGCGATGGGCGATGCAGGTGCGGGGTGGGTGGGTTGGGGCGCCCCCAGTTGGAAACATGAGTTAAGGCACGGTTGGAATTGCTCGACAAAGTCACCCTGTGGGCACGCTGCTTATTAGCCTGGACCTGCCGTGCAAGTGCATGTGTGTGTCCACCTGGCCTGGCTGCACATCTTGCCACAAAGTCTCTGTGCCGCCCTGCCGCCCCCTGCAGGCTGGCAGGAGGCGTATGCGCAGCGCGGCTGGGCGGTGACCGCTCTGGACCCCACTGCAGCAGTCGTTGAGCACATTGCCTTCATCACCTCACCCCCAGACGGGCGCTACAGCTCTCTTGGTTCCCCAGAAGCGGCAGCAGCAGCCGCAACAGCGGCTGGGAACGGCAGCGGCAGCGGGGAGGGGCAGCAGGGCCTGGTGAGAGCCCTGGTGTTCTCTCTCGACGCCGGCGCCGCCCACTCGGCTGGGCAGCTGGAAGTCGAGCTCTCTGGCTTCCTTCCCAGCGGGGTGCAGCTGTTCAGCCGCCCCATGCAGCTGGCCGCAGGCGCCAGCGCGCCCAGTGGCGCCAGCGGCGACAGCGCCCCTGCCCCCCTGCTGTTTGAGGCGCACGGGGAGACCACGGTCAGCTGTGTGGGCAAGGCGGGGGACCCGGCGGCGCACTGCCTGCCGCCGGCGGAGCACGTTCACATCCAGGTGGGCGCACGCCCTCCCGCGGTGTGTGTAATGTTCTGTGCACAGGTGCTCACATGAAGCAAAAATATCATCGGCTTGGATTAGTGCCAAGCTGGCTTGCCTCCTTTGATTGTCCAGGTGGGGCCAGCAACACGTGTGCACTCTCAAAGCACGGGCCTTGCCCTCTCTGGCCTCACTGCAACTGCAGGTCAGCGTCAAGGGCCCCAGCGGGCGCGCCAGCCGCTC
This sequence comes from Micractinium sp. NFX-FRZ, assembly GCA_029339195.1. NCBI lineage: Eukaryota > Viridiplantae > Chlorophyta > Trebouxiophyceae > Chlorellales > Chlorellaceae > Micractinium > Micractinium sp. NFX-FRZ. The sequence goes on along the minus strand of JAPTJF010000135.1, from coordinate 81,659 downwards.
GCCGCGCCAGCCCGTGGCGCTGCGCTGCGCCCCGCTGACCGCCTCGCACCAGCGGTGCTGGGTGGCGGCTGTGGAGGGGGCGCCGCTGCCGCTGGGTGTTGCATTCCTGGAGTGGCTTGGCCTGGCCTTCAACTGGCCGGTGCTGGTGCACAGGTGGGTGGGTGGGCGGGCGGCGCAGAGGGGCGCAGTGCCTGTGTTCAGTCTTGGACGAGGCAGCATGCATGCTCAGCCTATTGCGCTTCCAGGATCAACAACAGCATTCCCTGCTGCCCTCCTCGGTGGCTGCCACTTGGTGCCAATACATCCTTTTGGTCTGTCCAGCCACATGCCAGACCGCCCCAGAACTGCTGTCATACTATGCCTGCCCACCCCTCCACCTGCCCCCCACCCGCAGGCTCTTCCTGCTGGTCTGGGCCTTCCAAGTGGGCCTCATGCTGGTGGCCCCCCGCCTGCTGGGCCGCCGCGTGCTGCCCCGCATCGCCGCCAGCCCGCTGCTCCAGTGCCACGCCGGCACCCACCTGCCGACCACACCCAAGGCGGCCAGCAGCGGCGCGGGGGGAGCGCTGGCGCAGGCGGGGCGCACCGCCCTCAGCTACCTGTTGTGGCCCGTGGCTGCCCTCTTCGTGAGCGCCTCGGTGACAGGTGGGCAGGGCTCACAGGTGTCTCAGGTCCCTTGCATGTTGCATTGTGCATGCTATTATTGAGCGGAGGAGGAAGCGCAGGCAAGCAGCCAAGCGCCTGTTTTGGCAGGCTTGAAGCGTTCACAGGCGCCGTGCATGTTTACTGTTGACTTGAGGGGGAAGCACAGGCAGCCAGCCGGGAGCCTGGTCGAGCAGGCTCCATGCAACTGTGCTCTGTGCGCGCATTGGATCACCGCCCCCCAGCTGCCTCCCTGCCCACCGCCCGCTCCCTGCCCCGACTCAAACTTGTGCGCCCGCCCGCTGCCTGCCTGCCTGTTTGCAGAGATTTGGGCGGCGCAGCTGGGCTACAGCGTGTACCTGCTGGTGGGGCCCTGGCTGCTGTACACCGCCCTGTCTGGCTACCCTCTGGCCATGCTCTTCCATTTTGGGGTGATTGGTCAGCTGGATGTGAGCGGCGTGGGGCACTCGCCCGGTGCCACGGGGTGGCACTTTGTGGGCACACCAGACACGATGTTTGTCTGCCTGGTGCACTTCATGACCTGCATGCTGCCCGCCACGCTGTGGGTGGCATGCGTGGTGGCGCGCCGCGTGCAGCTGCAGCCGCACGCGCTGCGCGCGGCCAGCAGGAGCAGCAGCAGCAGCAGCGAGGGCGGCGGCGGTGGCGGCGGCGGCAGCTTAGACAGTGCGATGAAGCAGCGTATGGAAGCGGGGGGCAGCTCTGGAGGTTCGAGCGGCAGCCTGCTGCAGGGCGGCAGGCGTGCCAGCGGGGCGGGCTCTAGCAGCGGCACCGGCAGCAGCGGACGATTCTCCTTCTCCTGGCCGCAGCTTGCCGTGCTGGCGGGGCTAGTGGCGTTCAACACGGCGGGGGTATATCACAAGGCCTGGAGCCTGATGGGGTCGGCTGCTGTGCTGGCGTCGCCCGGCCTGGCATGGACGCTGCCGCTGGCGGTGCTTCTGGTCACTGTGTGGGGAGGTCCCTCTGCCCGGCGGGCCTGCGGGCAGGCGGGCAAGGGGGAGTAAGCCGCCCTGGGAAATCACAAGCCGTTTGTGACTGGCATGCGGTCGTTTGCAATGCATCTGTCTCGTTTCTGTGCCCTGCTCTGCTGCGTTCTGCCTGCTCTGCGTGCTTTGCTCCCTCACGGCGTTGTCCTGATCTGCTTGCCATCTCCAAGCCCCTTTGTGTGTGCACATGGCTTTCAAACTTTGTGTAACTGTATGCGCGCTTCACAGGCAGAGTTTGAATCAGGCATCTCAAAAGTAGGCTTGATGCTATGAGCAGCTATAACAATGAGCACAACTTGCAAGCGTGGCGTCCCGCTTTGCTATGGCGGTAGGGCGGGGGGCAACCCAGCTCCTGAGCCGCGCCCCGTGTTTCGTGCCCCTGTCTTCCAAGACCACTCTCCAGTCACTTCTACTTGCGTGCACCGCCCAACCCGAGACACCCGCAATCATGAGAAATGCTCGGCTGCCCGGAACGGCGCCCAAGGCCTCAAAATCAGACCTTTGGCAGCTTCCTGACGAGTTCCTTCGAGAGAGAGTGGGGCGCGCCCGCGTGCTTGCTGCCGAGCATAACGGCGGCGGCACCGACCTGCAGGTGGCCCATGGGGGCGGCGGCGTGTACCAGTGCACTGGCGAACCTCTCATGCCCTCATTTGAAAGTGCTACTAGTCCCCTCTTCGTAAATGTTTGTCAGAAACTGGTCTTTCTAAGGTTGCCCACCACTAGCCCCTTGCTGTGCTCCTCTGCAGCACTTTTTGGAGGACATGGACGCTACGGTGGCATTCCATCGAATCTTTCTGAACAGCGGGCGTGGTGGGCCGACGGAGCAGCAGGCGGAGCAGGTGCGGCCCCCATTTCCGCCGCGAATGCTGAACCCGCTTCATCTCCTTGTTAATCCATGCGATGACGTCATCAACTGGACACATGGCCCCTGCTACACTTACAATCGCTCGCTGCCACACAGCGTGTGGCCTTAGGCCACCAAGGTGCGGTGTGCCCCAGAACTCACACGCCAGTCTCCTTTTCTAACGTGTCTTGCTACCGCTGCATGCTGCCCACCGTGCCTCCTGCAGGGCATTATCACGTTTTTGTACGGCGCCATGCACAAGCTGCTGCAGCCCTTCCACATCACCGTCATGCACACACACTGCGGGGAGGCCATGGAGGAAGCGGTGAGGGTCTCTTTCAGAGTCTGCCCCCCTGCTGCCGCCCTGCTGCTGCTTCTGGCTCTGCTGCTGCTGCTAGTTCTGCTGCTGCTGGCTCTGCCGCTGCTGCGGCTGCTGCTCCTGCTGCTGCTGCTGCTGCTGTCGTCCCCTTCGCAGCACCAGCCGACTAGTGGTGCAGCCGTGTGCTTCACAATTTGCACCCCGCCACCCGCCAACCCTGTGCCTGCAACTGTGCCCCACCAAACAAACTGGCGCTCTATTCCTACCCTGCTTCCGCAAGCAAGCTCACGAAGGGTTCTCACTCACCTTCCCCTCCCCCCGCTGGCCCGCGCAGGCGCTGTGCATGCAGGAGAGCGGCACCCCTGCACTGGGCTTCCTGGGCGGCCTTGCCATTGCCGCCATCGGCTGCCTGGAGTGCCCAGAGCAGCTGGACCAAGCTCCCCCCGACCTGATGGCAATGCTGACAGTCGAAACTTGGGGCGCTGAGGTGGCGGCCGCGGCGGCTCCGCTCGAGCAGCGCCAGCGCGCAGCGGGGTTCAACCCACTTCTGACAGCACAGCAGCTGCGCCTGGTGGCCTCCCTCCTGCGCCTGCACATCACAAAGCAGCTGCACCCACAGCTGGCAGCGTCCGGCGTGGCAGCGGCGCCCCGTGCCGCCGGCCTGGCAGCGCAGCGGTGCTGCTGGCGCATGCCAACCAGCTGGCAGCAAAGCCCACGGCGCAGGCCGCGGTTGCGCACCGGGCAGCGCTGGTGGCGGCGCGCGGCGAGGCGGCACACTCGGTGGCTGCCGCGGCCGCCCTCAGCCTGGCCTACAACCTAGTCATGGGCGCCGAGGGCAGCTGGTCGCTGGCAGAGGTGCAGTCCCTGCTGGCAGAGACCAAGCGGGAGCAGGCGCTGTGCAAGCGCTGGCTACCCAAGCCAGGGGTGCAGTCGCTCAAGGGGGAGACGGATCTGACGGGGCAGCTCGTTGAGCTCTCAGCAGGGCTGCACCCCGGGCAGGAGCGGCTGCCGCCGGCGCTGGGGGAGGAGGAGATTGACGAAGGGCCGGTGGCGGCGCCCAGCCACAACGCGCAACTCCTGGCCTGCGACGGCTGCGGCGGCAAGAGCCTGCAGCTGAAGAAGTGCTCAAAGTGTCGGTCGGTGGCGTACTGCTCGCGCGAGTGTCAGCTCCAGGCGTGGCGGCAGGGCGGCCACAAGAAAGTGTGCGCACAGCTGGCGGCGAGCCAGCAGGCGGGCCAGTCCTGAGTAGACGACGCGCGCCTGTTCGTGCCACCCTGTGCAGTTTCAACCCTTGCTGTGTCTCCGACACTACATTAGTGTCACCGTGTGTACTGCACGCCCGCTGTAACGCATCCAATGCCGGCAGAAGTGTGTGCACCATGAATTAGTAGGGAGTGCTGGAGCAGGTGCTCGCCTGCATGATGTCCCCATGATGGTTGAAAGGCAGGGGCGGGAACTCCCCTTGCCACGCAAGAACGCCGGGCGTGGGTTTTGAGCTGGAGCGGGGGCGATGATTGTGAGCCAGGCCGGCTGGCATGCACATTGCCTGGCAAGCCCGCACACACAACACGCCAAGCTTTGCCAAAAAGTTGAGCACGGCCCTTTCGACTCTGGGAGGCTCAATGTTGTTTTCCCGCTGCACTACGAGTGTCATGAGCTGCCACTTGATGCATCCAAATCCCCTGGAAATCACTTGCTCATTCGTTACAGCAGCATAATTGCAGTGACAATGGTGTCATTTGTTGGTGCTTGCTCACAGCACAGCCCAAGAAAGGGGGCCACAGGTGGGGTGCACACAGCATGCCGACGCTGAGGCGCAAAATGAAGCACTGGGCAGTTCAAAAGGGTTCAGGGTAGCGCACAGCAGCTGTGGTTGGGACTCGGGATTCAGTAAGGGGAGTCTGGGAAGGCGTATTTGAGGCCGAGGTAGAAGAGGGCGGTGCCAAAAGCACTCAGCCCCAGCAGCAGCACCGCCACGCGCTTGGCAATGCCCAGAATCGACGCATCGATGCCGTCCGCGTCTGCAGGTGACACGGGGGCAGGACAGGTGCCAGGAGGCGGTCAGGCGTGCGTGCATTAAAAACAGGCAGGTGCATGCTGGGAACGCCACCCACGCCCCACCCGGCAGCAGTTTGCGTTACAAGCATGGTGCACAGCATCAGAGCCAGGTGTTCAGTGTGCACACTGTAGCGTGGCCCCCAGCGCTGGCGGCACAGGGGCCCACAAGGAGGCACAGGCGGCGACGGGGTCTGGGTGCCTACCTGTGCTCAGCACATCCGACATGTCTTTATTCAGCATGCCGCTCACGCCGCCGCTTGCCGCCTTGCCGGCGGCGCTGCTCATGCCGCCGCTGCTGCCGCCCATGCGGCCGCTGGCAAAGGAGGGCGGCGGCTGCGGCGGGCCCGCTGCCTTGGCTTTGAGCACCTGCTCGTTGAACCTGCGCAGCTGAATCAGGATCTGCGGGCAGGGGAAGAAAGGAGACACACAAAATTATTGGAGCTGCCGACATGAGAGGGCCAGCTTGCCTTGCGCAGCCTCCCCCACCCCAAGCTCCCCCCACCTAGTCCTGCCGGCTTGACCTGTGCATGCAGAGCACGAAGCGCAGTACCATGCCTGCACAGCCTGACATTGACCCACCTGCGCCGACGCTTTGATCTTCACAAACCGCCCGTCCTGCTGCGCCAGCGCTGCGGGAAAGTCCAGGCCGCCAAAGATTGCTGCACGCGGCGGCGGCCATCGTGCAGGGGAGGCGGGCGGGCAGGGTGGGTGGGTACGGCGAGCATAGAATGCGGCTGCACGGCCAGACCCACTGGCAGACAGGCCAGACGCGCGTGCCACACATCGCCTGGCATGCCGGGGCATGCCAATGCCTGGTCTGCTTGTTGGCCCCAACCCGTCGCCGCTATCCATACCTGGGCCCGGCTTGCTTTCCCCCTCGGCCCTGCCCCAGCTGAGCTGCGGCCCGCTTCTTTGCCCGGGCCTTGGCCACATGAGAGGCGCACTCTCAAATGCATGTCAGCCTCCACTCCATACCGCTCAGCTGCGCACTGACGCACCGCGCCAGCTGCCACCCCTGGGGTCTGTATCGCAAGTTTCATTGCGGAGAAACAGACTGTAAACAAAAACAAGCAAGCAAGCCCACCCCTCTCACCCTCCTTCAGCGGGATCTGCGCCAGCTCCAGGTCGCCAAAGGAGGCGTGCACGCAGGCGGCGTTGAACAGCGCAGCCAGGCGCTGCTCCTGCGTGGGGCTCTGCAGGGGACGGGTGGCACCAGGGAGGCGGGCAGGGAGGGAGGTGGGTGGGGGGGCAGGGCATGGGAGGCAGAGTGCAGCGTGCTCCCGGCAGGCGTAAATGCCTGCTGATTGCCGTGCCGAGGGTGCACACTCATGCGACGCAACAAGCCCAGGAATGTTGTGGGCGGGGCAACCGCACACTTGTTGGCTTTGCACGGTCAGCTGCACATTGGACACTTAGCCTGCACCGGCGCCGCCGCATGGACATGGCCCCCCGCCGGCCCGTCGGCAAGCAGGGCAAGCCCCGCAGTCACAAGACAATGAAGTGCATCCACCGAGAGCGCCAGCTTGCCTGCTTCAGCGACGCCTCCCACAGCTTCAGCGCTCCCATGCGGTCGCCACCCTCATACTTGACCTTCCCACTGGCCAGCAGCTGCTCCGCCTGCGGGCAGTTGAACATTGTGCACAGCATTCGTATGCGGCACGCAAGCCTTCAGGCGGCTGGCCGGCAAACCCAGGTGGGATGAGGCAGCAAACTGTGGCGGGAGCTGAACACGCCAAATGAATGCATCCTCATCTTTAATATACTGCCTGCCAGCTTGAGACCTTCCAGGCAGCAGCCTCACCTCGGCAGAGGCGCGGCACGGCGTCAGGTGGCGGCGCCGCGCTGCGTGGCAGCGGGAGGCAGCGGCGGCGGTGGGTTGTGGCGGAGGGCCGGGTGGGTCGAGCCGGCAAGCTGGGTGTGGCGCAAGCATGCGACAGGCGTCCAGAAGAGGCGCACAGGAGCTTACCAGTTAGCGGGAGAGGCCGGGCTGCGCGGAAAGCTTGCGCTGGCCGGGTTCCCCGGGCCGCTGAGGCAGTCATGGGCATCGCTGTTGAAGTACAGTGCATTGTGGCCACTTTGTGCTGGCCCAGTGGGACCAAACCCTCTCCCACTTTGCGTGCGTTCAGGTCCTCCGAGCTTTGGCTGCTGGCGGGTGTATTTGCAGTGGTATTGGAGCTGTTGATCACAATCAACATATGGGTAGATGGATGATGTGGGCAGGAGCCACCGGCAGGACGGCGTACTGCGGCTTGGGGGCAGCGGCGGCCCTGGCATCCAGCCCTCTATTGGCTCAGGGCTCCTCTGTAGGTTGGGGATGAGGGCATCCACAGCAAAGTTGTGCAAAATTCAGTCATTCTCGCAACAATCGGGCTGGCGGCGCCATGTGGCGACAATATTGCGAGCAGCGAGCAGCGGCAGCGGCGCCGGCGCTGCACAGGATGGGCCGGTTTGTGGTGCGTGTCTGCCTAGACCCGAGCCGCCGTTTTCTTGACTTTCAAGAGGCACTCAATCCCTGTAAATCCTGCACTCCACATTCAGGGAGTTCAACCTGCCCGACCGACGTGTTGGACAGACCGCTTGCCCATGCAGCTTAAACAGGCCATGCCTGAGCCCAAATTCACTGAATTGGCAATCCATATCGGCTGTTGGGCTATCCACTGCAAGGGGCCAGGTGCTGGGTGCCCCGCCGGGGCTGCTCGGGGCACATATGGCCACCGCTGGGGCCTCCCGCCGGCTGGCAGCCCTCCTGGCGATCGCAGGGTGCTTCCTGCTGCTGTCTGAAGCGGAGGGCAGGCGACTGCTCAAGGCTTCGCCGCCACCGCCGCCCTGCAACCCTCTGGACTTCGGGTGCAGCGCGACCACTGATGGAGACCGCGGCGGCTGTGGCAGATTGGGCGAGAAGTGCTGCGAGAAGGAGCTTGAGGGTGAGGCGCTGCGTTGAGTGAGGGTCCTGCCGCCGCCGCTGCCGCCGCGCGTGCGGCTGGTACCGTCCGGCGGGCTCGGCCCTAGCTGGCCTGCCCCTCCCCTGCCCCAAGCCATTGCTGCCGCTGCAGAGTACAGGGGATGGGCATTCTGTTGCTTGCCACACCCTGATTGTGCACCCACCCTACCCTTCCCCTGTGTCACCGGCACCGTGCGCTGCAGATTACACGTTCGTTCTGGCCTGCGATGGCAACGATTTGTTCTGTCTAGAGTTCCCTCCATCGCCGACGGCAGGCGACGGCGCCACGCCGCCCTCGCTGTGCCTGCCCCTCCCCGAGGGCTGCGGCGCCGCCAGCGGCACCTGCTGCCCGCTCACTGGCGACAAGGAGAACGGCTCGCAGCGCTGCAAGGAGGATGGCACCATCTGCCTGGCCCCAAACAGCACCAGCATCTACGGTAGGTGCCTGGTGCTCCTCCGGCTGCCCGCCCCCCAGCAGGCGCCCCGTGTGCTTCCCGCGGGATTGTGACATTCACCCTGCCCGCCTGGCGCCGCGTCCCTCCCTCCCTCCCTCCCTGCCACAGGCGACCTCAGCTACGACAGCTACCTCTCCCTCCAGGCAGCCCCCGACACCCCGCTGCCCAACGCCACTGCCCTCTCCGTCTTTGGCACCTGCACCTCCTTTTCCCTGGAGGGCTGCGGCCAGGAGGGCGGGCTGTGTGGGGACCCACTGTCAGAGCCCGCGCCGCAGTGCCCAGAGGAGACACGTGAATGCCCGTCGTGGTGCGTGGGCAGGGGCATGAGGGGGCGTCCTGGCGGGGCTGTGGCGGTGCGGGCAGTGGCTGGGGGTGAGCTGGCAGGCAGCCTTGCTATGCCTGCACGGGCGCATGCTGGCTGGCTGGTTGGCACTCGCTTCAGCCTACCCTCCCTTGCATGCCTGGCGTGTGCGGCAGCACGGCGGCTCCGCTTCTGCCATACGCCATCCTGTGCCCTGCTGCTCCGCCTGCCCTGCCGCTGCCCCTGCCGCTCTCCCCGAATTCCAGCCCTGCAACATCCCCCACGCCTCCCCCCTCGCCCCGCAGGCTGTACTGCAAGGAGCAGGAGGGGCAGTGGGACCGGTTTGGGCTGTGCACCGAAATCCCGCTGGGCTGCGGCGACCTCGGGGGCGCCTGCTGCCCCTACGGCAACTACTCGCTCGGCACCTTCCAGACCCCCTTCTGCTGGGCACCAAACGTCTTCTGTGCGGCAAACGCGCGCAACATAACCGAGTCGGAGTGCCGCCCGCTGCCGGTGTCACCCAAGCAGTGTGGCGCGCCCGGGAAGCCCTGCTGCCCCTCCTCCTACGGTCTCGTGACCGACAAGGAGCTGCCGCCGCCCTGCCAGGCACGCGGGGGAAGGGGGGAGCGGGCAGGGTGGGGTAGGGAGGGGTGAGGGGTGAGTGGAAGCACCAGTGGCAGTGAGTAGAACAAGGTGCCGCCTGCATGGTCACGCAGCACTGGCATGGTGTCACTGAACGCTGCCGCCCACCACCTGCACAGCCGTTACTGATCAACACCCGCCTTTCATCTGAGGCACCTCTTGCTGGGGCAACGCTCCCGCTGGACTGCCTGCCTGTCCATCCCCCTCCCGCATGCCTCCACACCTCCCCTCCTGCCTCCCCCCTTAACCGCCCGGTGCAGGAGGGCGCATTCTGCCTAGGCGGCGGCCTCAACGCCACCACCCCGGGCATCTGCGTGCTCAACCCTCCCGACTGCGGCCAGCTGGCCAAGCCCTGCTGCGCCCTGGACGGGCGCAGCGGGCTGGTGTATGCCTGTGACCCTGGGATGTACTGCCCAGAGGCCACCAGCCTCCCCCCCGTGGGCGGCAGCAGCGGCGGCGGCGCGGTGACGATGGCGGAGGCGGGGCCGGGGGACCGCGTGTGCCAGGAGTGCAACGTGCTGGTGCCGCAGCAGTACCAGGTGTGCAAGCGGGAGGGGGCTGGGGCGGGCGTGCAGCTGAGGGAAGGGCAGGGGCAGTGGAGGTCCGGGAGATGCATATGTGCCAGCAGTGCAAAGCATTGGTGCCGCAGCAGTAGCACCCGGGGGAAGGGGAGGAAAGGTGGGAGCAGACGAGGGGAGATGGGTGGGTATGGAGACAGGGCAGGGCGGGATGTGAGAAGTATGTCAGCGTGCTTGTGCCGCAGCAGTACCCAGTGCGGAAGTAGGAAGGGGCTGGGGCGGGCCGGGTGCGAGGTTGCTTGCACAAGGGAGGGGAGGGCAGGGGCATGTGGGCAGGCACGTGGCAGATCAGAGGCTCCTGAGCAGGCACTCTGCCAGCATGCCGCCAGTCCATCATACTGCACGCTTTTTGTGAGGCTGCAGGATGTTTCATTCAACGTGCGCCACGTGCCTCCTTTGCTTGCAGAGCGTCTGCGGGATTGGTGTGGATGCCGGGCCACCCGGGCCCCCGCCGCCGCCGGCCCCGCCCCCGCGCCCGCCCTACCCCCCCATCCTCTACCCACCGCTGGCCTTCCAGCCGCCGGGTGCGCCGGCACTTGTGCCTCCGGTGATCTCCCAGCCGCCATGGGAGCTTGTGCCAGCCCCGGCACCGGCGCCCGGCCTGTCGCCTGGCGATCTCATAGCCCCTGCCCCGGGGCCCGCGCCGGTCACGGGGCCGCCGCCGGCAGAGCTGCCACCAACAGTGGCGCCCAGCCCAGGGCCTGACTTTGGGATCACAGAGGGGCCTTGGGCTCCGCTGCCCGCACCGCAGCCCGCGCAGGACGTGCCGCCGCTGGTGGCGCCTGCACCGGCGCCTGGACCAGCGGCACAGCCAGCGCTGGCGCCCCCGGCCGAGCCGGCGCCCCAACCAGCGGCACAGCCAGCAGCAGCGCCCGCAGCAGCGCCAGCGCCGGCGCCGGGACCTGCAGAGGGCATGTTGGACCCTGGGGACCTCCTGGCCCCGGCTGCCGGTGCCTCCCCATCTCCCTGGGGCGAGGGGCCGTCGCAGGGCCCCGCCATGGGCCCCGCGTGGGCGCCACTGCCGGCGCCCGGCCCTGCGCCCGAGCCGCAGCCGTGGTGGTGGCTCCCTGGGGGGTCTCCCAGCCCGCAGCCGTCCCCTCCAGCAGACTGGTCGCCCAGCCCTGATGATGATGGGGAGGGGGATTGGGAGGCTCCCAGCCCGCCGCCCCCACGCAAGAAGGACGATGATGGGGAGGGGCAGAAGGACCCCAGCCCGCCGCCGCCGTGGTGGGAGGACGGCGATGGCGAGTCGCCGCCGCCTGAGGAGGGTGAGTGCTCGCGAAGCGCCGCTGGGCGGGGGTTGCGCCAAGAAATGCGGGTCACAGAGGCACAACAAGCAAGCCAGGGGAGGCGTCGGGCCACATGTTTTTTCTTGCTGTGCTTGCCCCGTGTCTTGCTGTGCCGGACCGGAAGGTCGCGGGAACTCCAGTGCAGCTGCCCACGCCTGAAGCAGCCAGCTGCCCAACCCGGAGTGCCCATCTGCTCTGCCCTGGTTGCCACGCCCCAACTGCGTGCAGACTCGCCGTCATCAAAGCGCAAGTCTCCGCCTCCCCCAAGGGGTGGAAGAGGTGAGCAGTCTCCGGCCTGAGCACTTGCCAGCCAACAGCACAGCTATCCAGCTATGTAAGCTAGCTGTGCTTACAGCTATGTAAGCTAGCTATGCTGGCAACCACAGCAGAACCCGTTGCTTCCCACGCCTCCTGCAGCACAGCCCCTGCCCTCACTGCAATGCTCACCTCTGCATTGCTCAGCATGTGTGATTGCTGAGCACCGGCTCCGCCTGCTTATACATGCGAATGTGGTGGCGCGCTGCGTCTCATGCTGCCAGGGGCTTCCGCACCCGTGTGCATTGTTGACACAGCCCACCTCCCACCATGCTACGGTACCTTTCCTGCCCGCCCTGTGCTCCAGATGAGGAGCAGGAGTCTCCCAGCCCGTCACCACCCTCTGACGAGGAGGGCAACGGTGAGAGCGTGCAGAGGGTCGTGCGGCCAGGATCAAAGCTGCACGTTAGACCTTGTCTGCCAGTGGTTCTGTCCCATGGTTGATTGTTTGCGACACAAGCCCGTGCCGTTCCCGACAGCCGGGTGCCCAGTCGGCATGGTGCCGTACACCAGGATTTGCCTGCACGATGGCAGCAGCAGCATCAGGGGGCATGGCAGCAAGCGGCGGAGCATTGGCTCTGGCCCACCGCACCACACCAGGTTGTTTGGACAACAACCCAGCCTTCCTGCGCCCTCCCCGTGCTAAACTCTCAACTGCCTGCAGGCGATGAGCCATCGCCGCCCCCTGAGGATGGGGAAGAGTCGCCTTCCCCATCACCAGAGTCTGGGTCTGGGGACGGTGAGTGAGCCGCCCGAGCAAGGCCTGCCCTGTGCACCCCATACCCTGCCCATTGGTAGATCAAGTCACCAGCACAGCATGTGCCAGCACAAGCTCTCCCTGCTACCCACTCACACTTGCTCACTCGATTCTACCTGAACCATCTGTGCTTCCGCCTGTTGTGCAGACAACTCCCCACCGCCAGAGGACGGCGAGGAGTCGCCTGCCCCACCCCCGCCGGAGGGTGAGGAGGAGTCGCCACCGCCGGAAGAGGAGTCTCCTTCCCCCCCTGCCGACGGCGGAGATTCGCCGTCGCCATCGCCACCTCCTGAGTAGCGGGCGGGGGAGAAGCAGATTGCAGCATCAGCAGTGGCACCCTTGCCAGCTGGGTGCACAAGTATGCATGCAGTCACCGCTGCTGCCGCGTCAGCCCTAGGCTGGCCAAACCCACCTGACCAACCTGCCAATCGGTGATGCGAACTGGTGACACCCTGGAAACCCACCGTGACTGTTGACTTGTGTGATGCCTATTCGCTTTGTGTTCATGCCTGCCCGTGCCCAGTTGTGCCGTCCCCGTCCTGACGAAACTCGCCCGGGCTGCTGCCCACCCCACCCCGCTCAAAGCAAACAAATGAACTTCCCTGGTGCGCGTGCGACAAAACGAGCAGATTTTATGAGGTTTTACTTTACTACTACCCTTCCTCGCCATCTTCTTTTCTCTCTGCCTCTGCCGCTCTGCTCTCCCTCTTGGCCTCTGTTGTGCGTTCCTGCCGCTGCCACCCCGTGCCGCCGCCCCGTCCCTCGCCGAGCCATTCAGTCACATCCAGGTCACCACCGCCGTCCGCACGCCCCGGACACCAAACCCCATTTACCATTACCTATCTCTGTCTGTCGCTGCCTGCTTTCATACCGCGACTTCGCTAGAGACACGTGCTATGTGTGGCATTTACGCAAAGTGTGCACTGCCTCGTAAACTCCAGAGGGGTGGTGCCGCTCCTGCCCGACCGTGGCCCAAGCCGGAAAGGGTGTGTCCTGCCTGCATGGAGGCACGCGTCCCAGAGTGGCCTGAGATGAGGGAGCATGGGGGTGGACACGCTGCTGCTGATGCTGTTGAGGTCAAAAGGACCCCCAGGAATCGCCGGCGCGGCCACCAGCAGCGGGGCGACGACATGCCCGCTGCCAGCTTCATGCGGCAACCAGACACTGCATTTGGCCGCTGTGCCACACGGTACCTCAGTCTACAAGCACCAGACAGCTATGCGGGAGACCAGAGCCTCAGCTCGCCGCCTCTTCCGCTCTCCCGGCCCTTCCGGCGCGCGGTCGGGGCAGCAAGAGGAGGAGCCGCAACGGCAGGTGTCGCTCAATGATCTACCCGAGTGCCTCTTGCTTGAGGTCAGTGTGCAGAGCCGTCGGTGTCCCAGAGAGCGCGTCATGGGTGGGGTTGTTGCTCCTCCAACTAAACCGCCAGTCCTCGGACATGCCCTGGCTGCGCGGCGTACTGAGCACCATCACCGCAACTCAGCGAGCAGCGAGCCGAGACGTGGGGCGTGCAGTGCCGCTGCCGCCCGCCGCCTGCCGCCGCCACCAGACTTTTGCCGAGCCTGTTTCGAAACACGGCGACTGGTCAGCCTTTCTTGAGTACCACACTCACGCTGTGCTCCTTGCCCTCTCAACACTGCGGCCCACTGAATGTCGGCTGGTTGTGCCCGCAGGTGTTCCGCCAGCTGGCACGGCTGCCTCCGGTGACCGACCCAGAAGAGGAGGCGTTGTACACCCGCAAACTCCCTTTCCGCACTTACGAGTTCCCCGGAGAGGTGCGCTCGTACGCGCTGCTTGCCACTCACGCGTATCCAGCTCAGCCCGCCAGCCCAGGGCCTGCAGTCCTACCGCGCCCCACCCCTCTGTGCCCCTCCCTTGCATGCTTGCAGGTGCACCCGGGGCTGCGCGCATACCCCTTCCTGGCACAGGTGGGGCGCCCGCTTTCCTCAATCACACAATAGCAGCATTGCTTCGGATTGGATTGGGAGGCAGCGGCTGATGGCATCATGCACGCCAGCAGCAGCAACCAGGCAGCGGCAAGCAGGGGGAAGCGGGACGTGCATACCGCGCTGCCTGCCCGCCGTCCCCCGCACTCACCTTGCCCACCTCGCTGCCGTCCCGTTACCCCGCGCGCCCTGCAGGTGTGCCGCCACTGGAAGCGCGTGCTGGAGAGCCCGGCGGCGCTGCAGGCGCTGTGGGGCGAGCTGTGTGTGGATTTTGGGCACGAGGTGATCACGGCAGTGCACGTCCCTGTGGCCTGGAGCGACGTGCGGCCCAGCGATGAGGAGTTTGCGGCCGCCTTTGGGGCGGTGCGGCTGCAGAGCCACCGCATCGTGGAGTTTGCGCGCGCGCGGCGCTCCGTGCTGCGCCGCCTCACGCTCACAAACAGCGAGGGCTACTTCTCAGGTGGGTGGGTGTGCCATGTGGGACGCGGCTGGGTGTGGCGGGTGGTGGACAAATGGGTACGTGCGGGGGGAAGAAGGTAATGAATGCGATGCGGGCTATCCCGCAGGCGGCAGGTGGGAAGGAGGTGTGTATGTGATTTGGTAGTGTGGCCGCACTGAGAGCTGCTGGCCCCAACCGCCTGCTGTGCACTACACTGCACGTGCTGCCTGGCCTGCTTCCCCTGTCGCTGCAGCTGCATCAACCCAGCCTGCCTGCCTCTTACCCGCTTGCTGCTGTGCCCTGCCCCTGCAGAGGATGGCGAGTACGTGCCGCTTGCCAACAAGGTGTGGGGCGTGTGGGCAGCCGGCCGGCTGCGGGGCTACCCTTGCACCTTGCAGAGAGGGAGCCGGTTTGAGCTGCACAGGCCTGTTTGCCCTGGCATGTGTGGCACCCATGTGCGCAGTGCTTGCTTTGGGAATCCCATTGTTTGGCCGCTGCTTGGCTATGTGTGCAGGCACGCCTATACCTGCCATGGCCTTCTGCTCACCGGCATCCCTGCCTGCCTGCCCTGCCTGCCTGCCCTGCCTGCAGCACAACTTCAACCTTGGGACGCTGGGGATTGTGCTGGGCATGCTGCAGGACAGGCTGACGCGTAAGCCGCATTGGGCCCCTTGCCTGGGCTGCAGGCTGCATCTCACACCGGCCAGGGTGCGGTGGGGTGGCCGAGCTTACTGTAGAGGGTCTCAGGCAACCGATGCGCCCTCAGGTGGTCTGCCCTGCTCGCCTCTCACGATGCCAACATGTCTCAAACTCACTCTACCCTCCCGCATGCCTGGCCCGCTGCCCGCCACACCCCGCCCTGCTGCTCCTGCTGCAGACCTGCAGCTGGTGCACACAAGCGACCTGTTTGCAGCCGGCTCGCCGCTGGGCACCATTGCTATGCTGAGGTGCGCGGCGTGGTTTCCCGCCATCCAACCAACGCCTGCCTCTGCCCCCTGCGCTGCCAAGCAGTGGTGCAGCTTTCTGCTGCCCTTCTCGCATGCCGGCATGCCGTGCGCTGCACCCAGTCTGTTTGACAGGCCGGCCCCATCCACCACTCGGCCACCTGGCAGCAGCTTGCGTGCTCCTCCACAGTTGCGCCAGCACCCCATCCCCACTCTCAACCCCGCCTGCATCCCCAATGTGCAGCGGGCTGCGCTCCCTGGTGCTGGACGACGTGCAGTGCCGCATATACCGGGAGCCGCTGGCGGAGCTGGGCCGCCTGACGCAGGTGGTGGTGGGGCGGGTTGGGTTGGGTTGCTTGCTGGCAGCGCAGGGAAGCGCAGGGCAAGAGGTGTGCATGCAGGGCACCGCAGGCTGGCTGCCCGGCCTTAGCAAGCTGTGTCAGACTCATGGCACATGTTCTGTGCGGACATGCACCGGTTACATGTAAGTGATGCTCTGAGCAAGCAGGCTCCCCAAGCCTCTTGTCCATATGCAGCTAAACTAACCCCTAACCTTAACCGCTAATGCCCCCGCTGTGCGCAGCTGACGGAGCTGACGCTGTCGGCGACCCAGCGCCACGGCGTGTTCCTGTTTGGCATCGACGGCATCCCCGACACCTGGCGCCACCTGACGGCCCTCAAAAACCTGGAGCTGCGCGGTGCGTGCAGGACCAGGGGCTTGCCTGGGTTTGTGTACACACTGCATTTGGTAAACAGTGCATGCGTGCATGTGGGTGCTTGCGTGCACTGTCTGGCAGCACGTCATGTCCCCTCAGTGTGGCTCCAGCTTGGCCCTGTGGTGTCTCTGGCGCTGTACGCCTTCTGTTGCACACTCTGCCGCACCTAGCGGACCTTTCAATGTGCCCATCCACCCACCCACCTACTGGTGTCCCCTTGCCCTCCCGCCCCCTGTTGCAGGCAACGCGCTGCTGGAGGCGCTGCCCCCCTGGATGCCCGAGGCCATGCCGCACCTGGAGCTGCTCGACGTCTCCGCCTGCTCGCGCCTCGACCTGCGCACCGTCACCCCCCTCACGCAGCTGCGCACGCTCGCGCTGCAGGTGCGCGCCACGTGTGCAGCTGCCAGTATGATTGCCGTTGGAAGCGGGTGCCGTGAAAAGAGCGCCGTTGTGGAGTCTCCCGCAGTTGCAACTTGCCAGCCTGGCCGTCAGCAAGCGCCATCCCTATTCCCCCGCACTGCCCTGTGTTTCAAGCTAGTTACTTGCCTGTCCCTCCTGGCTCTCTGTGCCAGGCAATGGACCTGGTGTGTGGCGGCACACCCCCGCGCCTGCTGCAGCAGGCCGCCACACACGGCGTGGCCGCGCGCGTCAAGGTGCTGCCCGACCTGTCGTGCCTGAGGGAGCGGCTGACGGCGCTGAACCTGGCTGACAACAACCTGATGGAGGTGGGTGGGGTGGGGTGTGTGCTAGTGGGTGGGGCGAGTGTGTGTGTGTGTGTTTGTGTGCTGGTGGGTGGGGCGAGTGCGTATGTGCTGCCAGCATGTGGGCGGGCACACAGGACAGTAGGATGATGTTGATTGGAGAGACAAACACGTGCAGGTGAAGCAGGTGATGGCGGGTGCAGTGCAAGTGGAGGGCGCTGTTGTGAGAGCATGTCTTGCCTGACATGAGAGGCAGGGCGGCGAGGTGGCCGACCGACAAAGCGTTGCACAACAGTTGCCGCCAGTTCGATTCAAAGCAAGCTGCAAGCATGCCAACCGTGTGCCAACCAGCTGCCTTGCCCCGCCCGCAGGTGCCACCTGGCGTGCTGAAGCTGACGGGGCTGGAGGTGCTGGACCTGTCTGGCAACTTTTACCTAGAAGTGGCGCAGCCCCTCACCCCGCTGCTGGCGTTCAGCCGCCTCAGGTGGCTGGACCTGCGTGCCGTGCACGTGGAGGAGGGCGGCAAGTACTGGAGCCCCGGCAAGTGCGGCACCATGCAGCACCTGGCCAGCCTGGCCAAGTCGCTGCGCCGCAAGAACCGGCATGCGCGCGTGCTGCACGACACCAGCTAGCCGGCAGGTTTAGTAGTAGCTGGCAGCACGGCCAGGCGGCAGTTCTGTGCTACGCCGAGTGCCACATGACGCCAGGTAGCCAGCCTGAGTCCAGCAGACTGGCGTGTTGCCAGCTGCCAGCTTGGCCAGCTGCTGCTTGAAGCCTGAGCAGAGCGCCACGCCAGCACGGCATGCCCATGTCTCAACCCCACCGTGTAGTTTTGCTTGGCGCGCTAGGTGCCAGATCGCCCTGTGCCACAGCCCCACCTCATGCATCCGCCCGTCAGCCCTTTTTGTGCCTGCCATCTCCCTTGTTCCTGTTCCTGCCGTCTTTCCCCCCCGGCGGGCATTTCCCCCGCCCAAGCGCACATTGGCGCCTGCCCTGCCTTTTTGCCCCTGTACCGCCCAGCTCTGCCTGTTTCTGATGTAGGCATGCATAATGTGCTCGCTTTGATACTCGCCTGCCTGTCTTGTACCCACCCATTACCTTACCCTCTCTGGCACTTCTGCCCCTGCCCCCAGGCATTGCTGGGGGCGCCGCCCGTTTGTCCCTCCCTGCCCCCTCCCTCTTGCGGCTCCTCGCCTGCCTGCCGCTGTTTGCCTTCAAACCTTCTGTTGCCTGCTTTACACCTTGTAATGTGCCTGTTCAGAAAAGCGCCAGCACAAGCGACATGACACGTGGCAGTTGCCTCTGGCCTACACCAGGACTTGAGAGAGTAGCAAACTTCAGGAGCGGCAGCGTGACCCGCCTGCGCTAGCAGAGGATGTAGAGCGTGCCCTGCCCGCCGCGCGCCACCTGCAGCTGCACCCGCCCCAGCTTCACCAGGCTGTTCACCACCACCTTGTGCTTGGCGCCCACCAGCCCGGTGGCCTCCACATCCTCCATGGTGAACCCTAAGGAGGGGGGAGGCACCGTGCGGGAGAAGGGGAAGATGTCAGAGGGGTCGTACCAGGCACAGAAGCGCAGCTGAAGCGCAGCCGAGCGACAGTCAGCAGTATGTAGCATACCTGCAGCACGGCCCATCTGCATGAGCCCGACTCACCGCTGCTGCGCTCCCGTGCCACCGCATGCACCGCTGCCAGCGTGTCGTTCAGCAAGCCCAGCGGCAGCTGGCTACGGATGAAGTTGGGCAACACAGCAAACTCCTCCTCCTCCACCGGGCGCAGCGGTGGCACTGCCAGCTGTGCGGCCGGGGCTGCCGTCGCGGGCGCAGCCGGTGCGGCTGGGGGCGGCGGCGGGCGCGCTGTGCTGCGAAGGGCGGAGGCAGGGGGAGCAGGCGGTGCCGTGGGCGGCGCCGGCGCAGCTGGCAGTGGCGGTGCTGCCGCTGCCGCCCCTTGGCTGGGTGCGGGTCGTCCCGAGGCGGCAGCTGCTGGAGCACCTGCTGCCATGGGCGCTACGCTGCTGGGCATCATCACGGATGCAGCAGGCGCGGCAGGTGCAGCAGAGGGAGGTGCAGCGGCAGCCGAGGCCCCAGCCGGGGCAGTGGTGGTGCTGCGCCCGAGGGCTGCTGCGATCGCCTCCTCAAGCTGGGGCTTGCTGCGCTCTGACCGAGGCACCGACGCTGCCACTGACGCTGTCCCCTGTGGCGGGTCCGCCCTGAGGCTGCTGATCGGGTGCACAGTGGGGCCGCCGTCGCTGCTGCCCGCTGCCCCCGCCGCCCCGCTGCCTGCCAGCGCACGGCTCAGCAGCGCTGCAGTGCTCGGCGGCTGCTGCTCCGCTGCAGGTGACGCCGGCGGCGGTGAGTGTACTGCCCCGGGCGGTGCTGCGGCTGCTGCCTGGAACTGTGTGCTGCTGGCTGCTGCCGCTGCGGTGCGGAACTCCTCTGTCCGCTCCTCCCCGCCTGGGTGCACATGCAGGCGCGAGCGCAGCACCTGAGCCATGAGGTCCAGGGTGCTCTCCTCATCCGTGCTTGCATGCCAGCTTGGCGCCGCCCTCTGCTGCTGCTGCTGCTGCTGCTGCTGGTGGTGCTGGTAGTGGTGGCCACTGGCCACCACTGTGTGCCCCGCCGCTGCCTGCGCCGCCAGTGCCAGCGCCGCCACAGGCCCTGCCGTTGCCTCCTCCTCAGCCACCGCTGCTGCGGCTGCGGGCCGCCGCTGCTTCTCCACCGTCTGCAGCAGCCTCTCGGTGGAGGCCACGATGGCTGGGAACTTCTGCCTGTATGCCTCCATGAAGGAGGGCTTGCCTGCCAGCTTCTTGGCGGTTGCCGTCAGCGCATCGTACACTGCGGAACAGTGAGGAGGGCAAAACGTGTGGGGGCAGTGATGAGCAGGAGGACACTGCTGCTTTTCTTGCAGCCGCACAGGGCAGGCAGCAAGAGAGAGGCATAGCGGCACAGGCAGCAGCAGCAGCAGCAGCAGTAGCAGCAGAAGCTCCAGGAGCCCCTTCACCCAACCCGCACTCACTGGCATCGTCCGCCTGCCAGGCGCCTGTCCCAACGCCGTCGGGCGTGCCACCGCCGGCGCTGGCCTGCACCGCCGCCGCCGCATCAGCATGCGCCATCTGCACCTCCTGCTCCATCGCTGCCAGCTGGAAGGCGGGGGACAGGTAGGACGCCACTGGCGGCGTGGCACGCAGCCCGCCTGACTGCTGCGGTGTGCCACCGCCAGAGCTGCCAGAGGTGAAAACACCTGCGCCAGAGGCCGGCTGGTGCGTGCCGGCGCTGCTGGAAGCGGCATACTTGCCCAGCAGCTCCCTGCAGCAACAGTGAGCAAGTGATGTGCTTTAATCATCAAATAAAATTTGCATACCTCTACTAGAATGCCAACTGTAGAGTGCCAACTGTTGCGCCCGCCATTCCAGCAGTGCTCCTTGCCCAGCCCGCTCCCATACCGGGCCCCCTCATGCCAGCAGGCGACACCCCTCACACAGCCAGCGCACCTCATGGAGGGGCTCATTGCCTCGGGAGATGCCATGCTGGAGGGTGTGTCATCCCGCATGAGCGCCTTGGCAGCTGTCATAGGTGCCATCGCCTTGAGAGTGGTCTTGGGCACGCCGCCCCCCTGGCCGCCTGGCATGGGGGACGCCATGTCGCAGCCGCCACCCGTCGCTGCTGCCGCGGCGCCCAGGTGTGCGGCCGCCAGCCGGTTGGTCACCTCGCCGAGGGCCTCGCCACCAGCAACAGCATCATCTGCAGCTGGGTGCTCACCACCATCAGCGTACCACTCTGCAGCTCCACCGTCATCGTACTCCTCTGCATGTTGGCAGCAGGCAGCAAGCACCGAGAAGCTGGGTGCATGCCTCATTCTTTCGGCAGCGGGCGCCGGCTGTGCACCCATCACCTGCGCCCACTAACGTCGTGGCAAGCAGCTGCAGGCAGCAAAACCGGGGCTCATCAACCTGACAAAAGGCCTGCCTCAACCCTGCCGGGAACCCACACAGCCCGCCCACCTGCCACCTCCTCGACCGCGCCGCCTCTGCCGCGGTGGCCGCCCCCACCGCTGCTGCTGAGCTCCAGCATGTCCAGCGGGCTCTCTGGTGGCAGCGGGGCAAACAGGTCGCGGTACCCAAACTTTGCCAGCTGCGACTCCAGCTCCTGAATCTGCGCATGCGAAGCGAGAGAACGAGGGTCCGAGGCATGGGAGGGATCATTCAGAACTGAGGTGGTGCTTGGCCGCCATAAAGGGATAAGAAGGCCCCAGAGCTAATTGCACGTAGGACATAGGAGCTTGAGGAGCCACACGTGCTGAGAAGGCAATCTGCTGCTGCTTGTACACCCTGCTGGTGGGACTGGCAGCTGTGCCTACCTGGCGGTGGTTCTGGCAGTAGAGAGCCACGCTGTGCCCCACCAGCTCCTGAGGCAACAAGGGTGTGGGTGGGTGCAGTGATGTCAGGGCCAGATTGCAACAAGAGGGAGTGTGGCAAAGAGCAGGGGTGAGGGAGGCAAAGCAGCACCGAGGGGCACTGGGAGAGCGGGCAGAATGCCCGGCAGGCAACGACAGCCGGTGACAGCCACCACCCAGGGCCCTGGTGTTCAGCACCCACCTCGAGTGATACCGCCTCGGTGGACACCGCCTCCAGCGCCGCCAGCTCCTGACCCACCCCCTCTGCCCGCTGCTGCAGATCCTCCAGAATGTTTCTGTAGTAGGTGGCGCCTGTGCGCGGCCGGTTCTCCACATTGCGCCGCAGCTCGCCCGTCTCTTGCGCCAGCTGAGCCGTGAAGAGCGACAGCCCGTCCTCCAGGCCGCGCAGCGCCTTGCGCACTGCGCTGTGCGAGGAGGTCATGGCGCGGGGAAGGGCGGCTGCAGGGGGCGCGCTGTGATGCCCTGCAGTGGGTGCAGGCGGGCAGGCGAGGTGCGGCGTCGAGCGGGCAAGCAGCGAGCCCTGCGTGCCTCGGCGGGAACAGCAGCGCCAACAAACGGGACTCGATTGCGAGCTGGAGGGCCCGCACCCACAGGGGCTCTCACCTCCCGGCCTGGCCGCAGCGCCTTTCAAAAGGTCAGCGCCTGTCGCAGATGAGCAGGCGGTCAGCTCGGGGAATCAGATGCCGTGACGTCAGGGTGCGACATGCGGGGTGGATTATTTGCAGGCTGCTCCAAGAGGGAGGGTGCGGCGCCGCTGTTGCCAGGCTGGCGCCGCCGTCGCCGGCCGTCCTTGCTGTTCTTGGTTGCTGAGGCTGCCTGTAGCTGCCACATTGTGACACCGTCGATTCCGTGGCCTGCGGGGTATCAATCAATCTGCCCCAATTTAGGGGCGCTGACCGCTTCTTTTTCTCCGAAAGTCGGAATGGCGGCAGTGCCTAGTGCGCTGTTTAGCGTGCAGACGCTGCCCAATTACACGCCTCTGCAGCCACAGGCGGAAGGCCGTGCCGTTGGCGCGCCCCGCCGCCAGCCCGCCGCCAAGCAACCGCCAGCCCGCTCGCGGCCGGAAGCTGCTACTGACGACTCGGCGTGGGTGCACACTGACGAGGATGTGGTCACCTACTTCGAGACCCATGGCGCAGAGGCACAGACACAGTACTTCTTCTGCCTGCCCATGGCGTCGGGCGTAGGCAAAGCGCCAGGGTGGGAGGCAATGGTCGGCGGCGCTGGCCCGGGCGCCGACGGCATGGAGGCCAGCTCTGTGGCAGCGTCCGAATTCTTTCTCCGAGTGGTGCCGCCCGAGGCGGTTGCCCACGCACCGCTATACTTTGTGATCAGGTGCGTCACAACTGGTGATGGGTTGTTCCAAGTAACTTTGAATGCGTTTTGTGCATGCGCGCGCCGGTGTCGCATGGGTGATGTCCAGTAGGGCAGCACACATGAATGTCAACAGTGCATTAGGCTGGACTGACTTTGGCTTTCTTTCTCCATCTCTTTTTTTTATCTGCAACTGTTTCAACCTTCCACTCGTGAGCTGCAGCCCCCGCCAGGTGGTGCGCGTGGAGCCGCAGCGCGTCGGCGGCGGCACCGCAGACAAGCAGCGACACACCGAGACGCTGCCATTGCAGCAGTGGCTGGGGCACAAGCGCGCCTTCCTCTCCCTCCGCCGCCTCACCTTCTTCCAGTGCTTCTCCCTGGCCAAGTCCTGGGCGCTGTGGCGCAGCAACACGCGCAACCGTGTGCTGCGGCGCCGCCGGCAGGCGCTGCAGGTGGCGCTGATGCCCGCCTGCCTCGCCTTTGGAGGCGCGCTGCTTGCGGCGCAGCAGGCGCTGGAGGGGCGGCTGCGTGCTGTGCGCGTCGCTGCCGTGCAGCCGGGGCGGCGGTACACGACAGAGGAGTGGGTGGAGCAGCAGGGCGCCTGGCGCGCGCGCAAGGTGCAGCCTGAGGTGGACGAGGCAGTCGGAGAGCTGGTGCGGACGGCAGAGGCGGCGGTGCAGCTGGTGGAAGCGGAGGCGTCAGAGTTTGAGCGCACGGTGCTGCCTGCGGAGCTGACGGACCGCATTGGGGTGAGGCGGCTGCGCTGGGTGGGGTGGACGTGCTGCGGTGAGATGGGTGCATCACGCATCCAGGGTGTCCAGGCAGCTGGGTGCCTGTTGCTCTCCCTGCGGCAGATCTCAGCCCAGGAAGCCATCCTGCTGTGCTCACTCTGTTTGCGGCATGACTTGTGGAACTCACATATCAGGCTTCCCAGATGCTGTTCACCCGGTGCTGCTTCCCTGCCCTGCGCCCCGCACTGCAGGTGGACCTGTATGCTGCCACCACCAAGGCGCGCGCGCGGTCAATGCAGCAGATCAAGCGGGAAAAGATTGAGCGGGCGGCCGCGTACCACCGCGCCTTGGCGGAGCGCACCCAGGTCCCGCGCTTCCTGCGCCTGCTGGACCTCCGCCTGCGAGCCGCACTGGTGGACATGGCAGCTGCCAGCGTGGCGAGCGCGGCAGAGGCGCTGCGTGCCGCGGCGCCGCGGCTGCCGCTGAACCGCTCAGCAGAGGACAGGGGCGGGTACGACAGCGAGGCAGAGGAGGAGGCGGAGGAGGCAGTGACCCCCGCCAGCGGCCGCAGCGCTGCTGCCGGTGGCCTGAGCGCCCGCAACAAGGCTGCCCTGCCTGTTGCACCCAGCCCGCCCTTCCACTGCAGCGTGGTGTTTGGTGAGGACGGCAGCATCGGGTTCAGCCCAAGCGAGGAGGTGTGGACGGCGGCTGTGGAGGCAGAGGTGGTGGCCCACAGCCTGCAGCTGGCGCGCAGCGTGCCCTCCCTGCTGTCGCTGCCGGCGTTTGAGCGGCACCAGGAGGCGGCGGGGGTGGGGCAGGAGGCGCAGGAGAGCGTCGGCCAGGTCGTGGCCCGGCAGCAGCCGTCCCTGGGGCCAGCTGACCTGGCGCAGCAGGATGGCGTGTTTGCTGCCGCGCGTGCACAGCTGCGTGCGCTGCTGGCCGGCAGCTATGCACGTGCGCGCAGGCTGGCGCAGCGGTACCACCAGTACCTGGAGATCCAGCGCTTTGGTGCCGAGTTTGACTTTGAGTCCTGGGCTGCCGGGCAGAGGTGAGGGTCCTGCCAGCACCAGTGCTGCCAATGTGGCTGCCAGGAAGGCAGCACCGCGCCTGCCCTGGTCGCTGTCAGACGGGGGCATCCCTGGAGCTAAACCCGCCTTTTTGCTGTGCCAACCCTATCCCTGGCTGCTGCTCAGGGATGTGCTGGACCTGGAGGGCATGAACGCCCTGCTGCACCGCCTGCGCAGCTGGCAGGAGCAGCTGGAGGGGATGCCGCTGGCGGGCACTGCGGGCCTGCTGCATGTGGATGCCAGCGACCTGCAGGCGCAGCTGGCCCCCATTGTGGCCACCGCACAGGAGCGCTGCTGCAGCCTGCTGCTGCAGCTGGCGGGGGAGCAGTGCAGAGGGGTGCTGCAGGAGCTGGCGGTGTGGCGGGAGGTACTGGCTGGTCGGCCCCTGGAGCTGGATGGCTTCCTGCCCTGGTCGGCTGAGCTGGCAGCCATGCAGGCCGGCGTGGGCGAGCAGCTGGCAGCTGCGGCGACGGCGGATGCCGGCCTGCAGCTGGTGGTGACGTACGCTGGCAAGCTGCCGACGGCGGATGCGGTGAAGCGGGACGACCTGCGGGAGGCGGTGCAGGTGCTGCCGCAGGAGCTGGCGGCGGCGGCGGAGTGGGCGGAGGAGCAGCGCGTGGCGCACACCGCGGCGGTGGAGCAGCAGGCGGCGATGGTGGTTGAGGAGGCGATCCTGCTGGAGAGCGAGCTGCAGGTGGGTGAGGGTGGTGGGTAGGTGGGGCTTGGCTTGGGTTACCAGGACTTCAGGCAGATGGGTTTCTGTGAATGGTTGGATGCCCTCATGTGTTGCTCATTGCCAAGTGTAGCTGGGGCCTTCACCTGGAAAGTCGCCGGCAAACAACTTGCATGCCCGCCATGCCCACACCCTGCCAGCGTCTTCTGCACACTCTGTGCCCACTGGCTATGGGTCAGGTTCCCCAACACCAGCCCCTGCATCACTAACCCCATTCCCTGCCCCCGCATGTGCCCCCCTGCAGGTGGGCCAGTTTGTGGACCCCGGCAGCCCGCTGGGCGAGGTGCTGGCTGACCTGGAGCTGGCAGCTGCACGCACCGCCCAGATCACGGCGCAGGCGGAGGAGCTGGCGCAGGTGCAGGCGGCGCTGGGCGCGCCGGTGGGCGAGTTCCTGGAAGTGCGCGAAGCGGAGGCAGCGCTGCAGGTGGGCGGTGGGGGAGCTGGCTGTGTGCGTGTGATGGGGCTCGACAGGTTAGTGGCTGGGACGCTTGGCAGTCACAGTTCCTGGGCAGCGCATGGCTGTGAATCAAAGCATGCACAGCAGCAGGTACAAACTGAGTGTTGACCTCCCGTTCCATGCTTCCGCTGCAGCGCCGCTCGGAGCTGTGGCACTTGGTGGAAGAGGCTGAGGCGCTGCGGGCGCAGCTGGCACAGCTGGGGGAGCAAGCAGGGCAGGGGGAGCAGGGCCAGGAGGCTGGGGGCCTGCCAGAGGGGTCCGGCGCCGCGGTCAGCGTCCTGCTTGAGCGGCTGGGGGCACTGCGCGGGGAGCAAAGTGCGCCAGATGCTGTGTGGGTGCGCGCCAGCACCGCGGTGCACGTGTGCAGGATGGTGGTGCAGCAGGCTGGGTAGCCTGGGCTGGCAAGTGTGATTCGCTGATTGCTTGACAGTACATTACAAGTGCCAGCTCGACCTGAGAGCTTCATTTATTGAAGGAGGAGTGCCATGTGACTGTAATGAGATGAGCATCAGAGGGGCGACCTTGAGCGCGGCTGAGGGGGTGATGATACAAGGGCATGCGGGGGGGTCAACATTGCAGCAGGCAGTTGTGGGTTGCACCAAAAGCACCGGGCCAGAACAGACAGAGGAGGCTGGAAGTACATGACACACTTCATGTGCACCCAGAGTTGATTGATACAGCTTAAACAAAATGTGTAGTACAGCATGGAGCAAGCGGCCCATGGCTAGGTTACTAGGGGCCATGCAGTGACCTGAAGGCGGAAAACTGAGAGGTGCAAGGGCAGCGTGCCCACGGGTGCTGAGGCAACACACCGGCACCCTGTGCGCCCTTAATCACAGCAGTTCTGTGGGCTCAGAACACTTGGGGGTACTGCTGGCGCAGCAGGGGCCCCGGCACGTAGCCGCCCTCGTCGGCACGGAAGTCTGTGAAGTAGCGGGGCACCAGTGGGTGGCTCACCTCGCGGGGCACCCGCATTGGCATGACATTCTCCTGCAGGCAGGCAGCAGGCAGGCAGGCAGGCAGGCAGCCACAGTAAAACTGCGTTTTTTCTCTCTGCATCAGTGGGTGCGCGATGGCTGGGTGGCATCCAGAGAGCTTCTGCTGGAAGCCCTCCACAGGGGCAGCACTACTTAGCAAGTGGGATGTGGGCAGCAAGCATGGTAACTGTCAGCCCAGCCCATCACCAGCCCAGCCTAGCACCCAGCCCATCCGCCAAACCTGTGCCACGTAGGTCGTCTGACCTCCCGGCCGCCAGCGCTCGTCCACCAAGACATGGTAGAAAGGTTGGTGGCGGCCCTTGGGCAGCAGGTCCACGTGCATCATCTGTAAAGAGGGGCCATAGGGGCAGGCAGGGCGGGGAGGGCACGGAGACTGCATCAATCAGCCCAGGTGTGCAGGATTTGGGTGCCTCCAGGCAGAAACCACAGCTTGTGAGGCGATTCTTTGCAATACTATTGATTTCACGGCACTAGCACACCACCTGCACAGCAGCGCCCATCCCAGCGTGCCACAGCACGCCCGCCTCGTGGCCTGGCCTAACACCACCCCGCCCGCACCTGGATCCACTCCTCTGGCGCAGAGCAGGTGGGGTCAAAGCCCACCACCACACCCCGGTAGTTGTACCGCCTATGATTGATCACTGTCCCCAGGCGGTGCTGCACGCGCGCCGTGGCGGCTGCGGCACCGTCCAGCTCCAGCCGGCGCGCCTGCAGCTCCAGCAGCTGCAGGGCATCGCGCTCTGCTGCTGCCAGCGCAAACTCCTGCTGCTGCACATAGTGCTCCAGCCGCTCGGCGTGCGCTGCAGCGCGGTGCCGCAGCTCGCGCAAGTGCTGGGTGCGGGCCAGCGCATCAGAATCGGCGCCGGCGCTTCTGCTGCGGCGGCCGGCGGCAGGGGCGGGGCCGCTGGCGCCCTCGTCGCTGCAGCCGCCCCCTCCCGCTGCGGCTACTGAGACCCGTCTTTGACTGCACGCCAGCTGGCGGAGGGGCCGGCCAGCTGTGGGCACGAGGGCCAGAGCGGGCATTCGAAGAGAAATCGGAGCCGGACAATTCGACGGTAAATAAAAGCGCTTCTGGTGTGACGCTCGAGTGATCAAACGGGTCATTGCGCATCGAAGGCGGTCGGGTGAGTGGTTGGCATTCCAGCGAAACCCGCTGAGCTGGCACTTCGAGTCCTGCTCAGCTCCCTCGCTTGCTTCTCACAGCGCATTGGCTCTGAGCAGCATTCTTCACTCTTTAGTAGTGTCCGAGTAATGTCTGGCACCGCTTGGAGGCGAGGCGGACTGCCGGCCCCTGCAGCGCCCCTTTCCCTGCAGAGCACTGCGCCCTTTGTTGCACCTCTTCAGAGCGCCACCAGACCACCGCTTACTGCGCGGCAGCACTCTGACAACCGCCGCGCCTCTACTGCCGCCGCTGTCGGCCGCCCTTGGACGCGGCTGCTAAGCTCTGGGTTTGGCACTGCACCCGAGGTGTGTGGTTGCAGCGCTTTTGCTGTTTTCAGGTATTGCAGCTCACATCGAAGATCACCGCAGCCTGCTGACACCACTTGCACGCGTGTTGCGTGCAGGAGGCGGGTGGAGAGGGTGGCACCAGAAACGGCAGCAGCGACGCAGGCCCCGAGATGCCAGCCCCTCACCAGATCGACGAAGTGTATGAAAACCAGCGCTACTTCGGCATTGCCTGGTGAGTGTGTGTGTGCAGCCGTTGTGTTCCCACCTGCAACTTGTTCTGCTCTACGACCTGTTTTAGCCTTGACAGAGGACTGCCCCTTGCCTGCACCTCGTTGCCCGACATCCCTGGGCCCATGCTGGTGCCTTCCGCCTGTGACCCCCCCCCCATGCAGGAAGCCGCCGCTTTCAGTGCTGGACTGGCCGGAGTGGAGCGACAGCCACGGCAACCCAGTGGCTCTGGCCCTCTCCCCAGCAGATGACCCAGGCTCCTGGGAGCCCGTCACCGGGCCCGCCACTGATGCGCAGGGCTGGCAGTATGCCACCGTGTTCAAGTGAGGGGGAGGGCAGGGCAGGCAGGGAGGGCAGGGTGGTGGATGAGGATAAGCCTTGATGGGTGGTGGGCAGTCAAGCAGGTGTGCTGGCGGGCAGGCAGCAGGCGGGTTTGTGAGGGCGGGAAGGTTGCGGGGCAGTTGTGGGGGGCCTTGCAAGCAGTGAGTCAGGCCTCAAGGTGGGCAGTGCACAGAGGCATGTGGCGTCCAGCCTCCCTTGCCTCACCCGTGTGCACCATGCCCTGCCTTCTACCCCCCTTGCCTGGCCTCGCGCAGGCACTTGGAGTACAAGCGCGCCGGCGGGCGCTCCAGCTCACGATTTGGCGACACGGTGCGCCGGCGGCTGTGGCGCCGCCGCCCAGGCGCCACCCCCGAGGCCGCCCCCGCCGTGGCCGTCCTTAAAGAGCCAGCTGGCGTAGCAGCGGCAGCAGGTGTGGCGGCAGCCGCCGCAGCAGCTGCAGAGGAGGGGGTGGGTGCGAGCGCGAGCAGGAGTGCCGCGGGAGCAGCAATGGCAGCTGCAGAGGCAACCAGGGAGGCCAGGGAGGCTGAGGCCAAGCGGCAGGCGATCAAGTCGTTTGTTGGCATGGTCATGGATCTGCTAAGGTGAGGAGGGGCCACCTTGGTTGGTTTTGGAATGAAGGCTGGGTCTGGGAATCCGGTGCGCGTCCAGCTGGCGCCAGCGGGGCGGTGGCCGCAGGCTCCTGCCTGTCTGGCTCGCACCACGTGCACCAGCAGTGCCCCTGTTAAAAAAACCCTCCAACACTTTGTTGACATGTGTGCCCTGCCCTCTTACCCTGCCGCCACCCGCACGCCCCCTGTGTGCAGCCGGCGCCAGTTGTGGGACTTGGTGCCCTGGGACCCCTCCGCCATCTTTACGCTGCCTGGCAAGCACCAGCAGGTGTACCAGGAGCTGCAGGTGACAACAGAGGGGGAGGGGTCCGACAGCATAATAATCTGTGGGAGGGGTGTGGGGTACGATGGGCACTGCCGAGGGAGGAGGCATGCGCCAGTGTGCCGGGAGCTGTAAGGGTTTGAAGTGATTGGTGTTGTTGTCTTGACAGGTGAAAGCGGGAGGTACTGATGTTGCGTGGAGAGGGGGGACGATGGGAGTTAGGGAGGGCAGCCAGGGCGGGGGCAGGAAAGAGCGAGGTTGTGCTGCCACAAACCTCTGTGAGCATCCGACCAGCTGCCATAGACACGTTGGGCGGGAAGAAGGCAAGGGCTCAGAGCTGGACGTTGCTCTACCTTGACCTGCCCTGCCCTGCCCTGCCCTGCTGTTGGCCCGTTGGGGCCACCTCTCACACCACCACTGCCCCTTCCCCCCTGCAGGCCCAGGCTTTTGAGCGCCGCCTGTTTACTGCCGACGAGCCGGCGCCGCCCTCGCAGCTGCGGGAAGGGCGCACGCTGCTGCAGGTGCGCACAGGGCTGCACCGCATTGCGTAGCCGCTTCGGGTGTGCATGCGTGCAGGCACACTTGCGCCTCCTGCCAAGCGTCCTGCCCCCTGGAAAACGCACCATGCTGCCGCTGTACGCAGTGCTTGCACCTTCTACTGCCTGCTGCCTGCCTATTCTCGCTCAAATGTCTCGCCCCTTGCAGGACCTCATTTGCGCCGCCATGCACAGCCGCGCGGCCTACGGCTTCCCGGCAGCTGCCGGCATGATGGGCACCGTGACGGATTACATCAAGTTGCAGACCATCCAGCCGCTGACGTGAGAGCTGGGGGTGGGGCTCGTGGAGGGTGCTGGTTGTGGGGAAGTGCATCAACCTGCACGCCATCTATCGCTGACGCGAGGAGGGAAGGGCGTGGGATGTGCCGAGGATGCATGCCAAGCGTGCACAGTACGGTACGGTTGGAGCTTCAACTGCGCTGTCAGCTTACACTGCGCGGGCAGCCCCGCCCAACCCAGGTGCCTTCCACTGTGGACTGCCGCTCTCCTCCGGGTCATTTCACAACCCCTGCTTCACGCTTCCTTTCTGTTGCGACTCTTGCCCCCGGCCAGGTTTGATGCCGTGGGCGGCGTGTCTGCGGAGGCCAACAATGAGTCTGTGGCGGCGCTGGCGGGCATTGCACCCGAGGACATCCTCATGGCGGAGTGGCGCAACAGCCCCTACAGGCGAGCGGCCACTATGGCTGGCCTTCAGTGGGGGAAAGGCTGCAGGGGTTAGGGTTGTGTGGGGCGTGTGCATTCTCGTGGCGCAGTGGCCCAACAGCCCCCTACAGGCACGCCGAGGGGGGCAGGACTGGGGTGATGATGGGCATCGGGGGAGCTGGTTAGCGGGCTCTTGTCCTGCGCTGTGGGGGTGCACTAGAGAAGCGGAGCGGGATGGCGACTGAGCCCCGTGCGTGCCCGCTGAAGGCAGTTGCACCATGCTGCCTCTGTGGCGTGGGCCTTGTGTTTGCACCCCCTCAAAGTGTGCTGCTGGGTGTATGTGTCCTCCACTGTGCAGGCCCTGCCACTACGTGGCCATCGACCGAGCCAACCAAGTGGTGGTGGTCAGCATCAGGTGCGTGCTCCGCCTCATGCTGGGCAGCGCAGGTGTGGTTTAGATGGCTGCACACACTCCCTCTCGTGTGTCACATCCATTGATGCTGGCCCTATTTTCGCCCCGACCTGGACTCCTCTGCGTATTGCCGGTTCTGCTGATACCAGTCAGCCCGCCTCAACCGCACTGTTGCCTGCTGGCGCTCAAGCTGTGCTTCTCTGTTGGGCCCACTGCGCACCACTGCAGGGGCTCCCTGCAAGTGGGCGACCTGCTGAGCGACCTGGCGGCTGCCCCCATGGAGGTGGACATTGCAGGGGCCGACGGATGGGTGCACCAGGTGGGCACGCACGGCACATGCTGGGGTGGGCATGGGAGAGTGCACTCCCCCTTGCACGACCTCCCGCAGCGCAGACCAGGCACGCACTCCTCCGCCCTCTCCTCATTGTGTTCCCCTTTCCTTTATTGCAGGGCATTTTCGCTGCGGCGACCTTCATCCACTGCAACACCACAGAGGCGCTGCAGGAGGCGGCGCGGCGCTGCCCCGGCTGGCCAGTCCTGATCACGGGCCATTCGCTCGGCGGTGAGTGGATGCTGAGCACGGGTGGAGCACTGCCATGCGGGGTGGCTTCTGCTTGGCAGCGCTGCACACAAGTCAAGAGCAAAACAAGAGCATGCGTATGCGTTGCATGGTGAGGATCCACCGCGGTCCCACTTGCGTCTGGCCCCTGCGCCCTAACCTCCGTTCCCATGTACACATGAGCGCAGGAGGCACCGCGGCGCTGCTGACACTGCTGCTCCAAGAGGCGGGCCTGCCAGACGGGCTGGGCCCCGTGCGGTGCATCACAATTGGCACAGGTGCGTGGCGCGCCTGCTGGCATGGCACGGGAAGCCCAGCCACTCATATGTGCGTGATGCCCACCGCAACCCAGCTGTGCACACCAGTTCTAGCCCGAGGGGTTAGTCAGCCGCCCAAGCCCTGCCCTGTTCCGCACTGCACCAAAATCATGGGTGTGGTGCGGCGCACCGACAAGCTTCTGCCTGCCCCTCAGACTAACAACCTCGCCCACCCCGCAACCTCCTCCCCCTGCCCCCTGCCTGTGCCGCAGCCGCGGTGATGAGCCGCCCCCTGGCGGAGCGGTGCAACGACCTGGTCACCTCGGTCATCCTGGGCAGCGATGTGGTGCCCCACCTGAGCTATGCCTCTGTGGAGGCGCTGCTGCTGGAGGCTTCGGAGGCCAGCCCGGTGCGGCGCACGGTGCAGGAGTGGGGCAACAAGCTGGCAGGGGCGCTGGTGAGTGGGGGTCGTACGAGGGAAGAGGGAGGCCGCAGGGGTGGGGCAGCAAGCTGGCGGGGGCGCTGGTGAGTGATGGTGGCAAGGGGTATGTTGCATAGAGCAGCGCTGCGAGCTGCCAAAAGGGCGAGTGTTTGAAAACAGGTATGATTGGAGGTGTGTGCAGGTGCACACACTTGCAAAGACATGTGCACACGCATTGTCGCACCGTCTGATCGAGCCTGCCCTCCTGCCCCTGCAGAACAAGAGCGCCGCCAAGCAGCAGGAGCTGTCGCAGTCGGCAGCGGCGGCGCTCACCGGCGCCCGCATCGTGGGCACCAGCAAGTGGGCGGCGGTGAAGGAGGCCTCTGTGCGCGCAGGCAGGAGCGCCTCCAGCAAAGGGCTCAGCAGAATTGCGTCCCTGGTGAGCGAGGTCACCGCCAGCGCGACCGGGGCCCCGCAGCAGCAGCAGCAGCTGCTTGGGCGCCAGATTCCAATCCTGGAACAGCAGCAGCAGCGGCAGCAGCAGCAGGCGGGTGCGGCGCAGCTGCCTCCCGCGCGCCCCGGCCAGACCGGGCAGCAGCAGCAGCAGCAGCAGCCTCGACAGATCCCAGTGATCGAACTCAGCCAGCCGCCCACGCAGCAGCAGCTGCAGCAGCTGGAGGCCGCACCCCCTGGGCTTGCGCCGCTGCCAGCCCAGGCGCCAGCTCCCCCAGCAGCCGCTGCCGCTGCAGCTGCAGCAGCCGAGCCGTATGCAGAGCTGCTGCCGGCTGCTGACGTGGCGGGGCTGGAGGGCTTCTTCTTTGTGGAGCCTGCCAGCGAGCTGGCAGGGGGAGCAGGGGCAGGGGGAGAGCCCATGCAGGTTGACGAGCCGCTGCCGCAGCAGGGGCAGGCGCAGCAGCAGGCGCAGCAGCAGGTGCAGCAGGCGCAGCAGCGGGGGCATCAGGAGCAGGCACAGCAGGCGCAGCAGCAGGCGCAGCAGCAGGGGCGGCCCGACATACTGGTGCCTGTGTTTGAGGTTGACGTCCCTCTGGCAGACACCGCCATGGCAGCAGCTGCGGTGGCAGCCGAGGGCCAGCAGGCGGGTGGTGCGGGCGCGGCCCAGGATCCAGGCAACCCAGAGCTGCTCTACCCGCCAGGTGCGGCCCGCTGCCAGGAAGCAACTCGTTGCAATGTGCTGCTTTGTTGCTGGCTCGCTGGAAGTTGAGGCCAAAGCCCTGAGCTTCTTTGGTGCACAGTGCCTTGCCATTGGACAGCTACTCAACTGCTACGTCCCCTGCCTGACCCCTCAGTCCTTTCTGCCCCCACCCCTTCAGGCCGCATCATCTGGCTGTTCCCTGCCGATGAAGAGATGATTGCGCCAGCAGAGGCAGAGAATCAGCTGCTGGCAATGGACACCGCATGGCAGGGCGCCGCGGGGGCACCGGATGCAGAGGGGGAGGAGGCAC
Organism: Micractinium sp. NFX-FRZ; assembly: GCA_029339195.1. Lineage (NCBI taxonomy): Eukaryota > Viridiplantae > Chlorophyta > Trebouxiophyceae > Chlorellales > Chlorellaceae > Micractinium > Micractinium sp. NFX-FRZ. The sequence continues at coordinate 47,859 of JAPTJF010000135.1, read as the reverse complement.
GGCAGCAGCAGCAGCAGCAGCAGCAGCGGCTGCAGCGGCCCCAGCAAGCGCTGACAGACCAGCAGCAGCAAGAGCAGCCGGCTGGCAGCAGCAGGGGCCGGTACGAGCTGACAAATGCTGATGAGGCGGTGCAGGGCCCGGGGTCTGTGAGCATAGGGGAGGCGATGCAGGCAGTGGAGACAGGCGAGGCAGCCCAGCACAGTGCAGCAGCGGGAGCTGCTGGCACTGCAGCAGCAGTCGCTGCAGGTGCCAACGGCAACAATGGCAGTGGCCAGCGAAGTGTGCCGGTGGTGGTGGACGCAGACCGCTCCTCCTTTGAGCGGCTGCTGCTGATGCCTGACATGCTGAACGACCACCTGCCTGACCGCATCGTGGCCGCCCTGCAGCAGCTGTGAATTTGTAGGCAAAACATGGGTTGCAGTGAACTCTGTACAGACAGTGAACTCTGTACACATATTGTAACTAGATGTCGCAACGGTGAAATCAAAGCATACAACGTGGCGGCTGTTTCCAGTAGCGTTGCAAGTCAGCGCAACTGCAGGGCCGCAGGGTGCCACTGTGTTAAGACATGAACGGACAATGTCCCCTTCAGGCTGTCCGAATAGAGTGGCTTATTGCGGCCTGACATTGCCCTGGCTGCACCCCCCTTGTGGACTCTGTATCGGACGCTTCAAGAAGCTGTGGTGTGTTACAAAAGGGATACTGGGGATGCTGTAGGTTCAGAGGGGAGCAGAGGCGCAAAGGGCAGCAGAAAATAACACACAATGAAGCACGAAAGCAAGGCGTGAGCAAGGCGACACGCTGGGGCATTCTGCCGGAGGGGACGCCAACCGCAGTGCACCGCTCCAGCTGAGGCAGCTGAGGTGGTGGGCAGCACCGCCAGCGCAGCCCGCCTCACGCAACCCGCTGGATCTCAGCACCCGGGTTTGCCTTGAGGAAAGCCTCCTCCATCTCCACAAGCTGCAGCGGAGGGAACGGGTGGGTAGGTGGGCGGGTTAGACGGTGAACGGCACGTCGCCAGGGAAGGGGGAGAAATGGACAGACCAACCACATACGGGTCAGCGTGGGCGAGGGAGAAGGCCGCCTCCGACTGCACCAGCTGCAGGGGGGGTAGGCAGTGGTGCGATGCCCAGCACCTCCGCCACCACGCTTGCTGCTCCCCTGCCCCTCCTCGCTGTCCCCTGGCCTCACCTGCCCCTTGATTGTGTCGAGCACCTCGGGCACCATGCGGTCGTGGAAGAGGCGGCCGTCCAGGTGGTCGTACTCGTGCTGGAAGATGCGGGCGGGGAAGCCGCTGCAGAAGGAGGGAGCATTAAAAAGCACACAAGGGAGTCAGGAGTTGACTCCTCTTTCAGGGGATGTGAACAGCTGTATCGATGAGACTGGATCAAGGGAGGGCAGGCACCGGTTCAAGTAGGACCGCCGAGCGTGCTCGTGCTTGGGAGATGGGGAGGCGGAAGCGCTGTGGCGGGCGGCACAGCAGCGGGCAGAATCCCCTTCGGAAGACGCGCGCCATCAAAGCCCCCGCCAGGCCACAGCTGGCAGCATTCCGCTGGCAACCAGCCAGTCGGTCAGGCAGGCAGACATTACGCATATGGGATGGGCAAACAGGTGGCGGTGGGCCCCACCTGAGGGAGAGAGTGAACTTGCGGCCGGTCAGGTCCTGCGCCTTGATCTTCACCTTGGTGGGGCGCTGCAGGAAGCGGGGCAGGCGGAGAGGTGTGGGACAGGCGGAGAGGTGTGAGCAGTCGGCACGGATGGGGTTGTGGGAGAAAGATCGTGGAGGACGGAGGCAGCACACGGGAGCTGGCGCCAGCTGGAGGGCAGCATGCCCCCGGCCCGCGCCTGAAAATGCATGGCACATGCGCATGCCCAGGCACGCACCCCGCCCGCGCTTGAACATGCATGGCACATGCGTACGCACACGCACACGCTGCGCACCTCCACGTCGGCGTAGATGTTGGGGAAGGAGAGGCAGCCCTCCTCAAACAGGTTCTTGCTCTTGCCCAGGTTGATGACCTGCGGGTTGACCAGCACAATCTGCACGCGGGGATGGCAGGCGCATGCGCACAGGTGGGCCTTTGGGTGAGCGCACAGGAGGTACGATGGGGTAGGCCAGATGGGAGGGGAGCAGGCAAGTGGGCAGGTAAGAGGGGGCAGGCAGGCAATAGCGGCACGCATGAGGGCATGCAGCGGCACAAGGCTACCAGAAGCGGGGCCACGCAGCCCGGCCTGTGGCTCCTGGTGACGCCGCGGCGGCATTGGCGGCGGCAGCAGCAGGCCTGTACCGGCGCCGGCGCCTGCTGGCCACCCTGAATGCCCTCAAGCCAGGCCCCTACATCAAGACACGTCGTCAGCTCAGAGCTCCACCTGCCCCCAGCCAGGTCTTCAAAGCCCGGCTCACCTCCTCGCCCTTGTCCTTCTCCCCCGCCTCATTAAACACCATCAGCCGCACGTTCACGCCAACCTGCGGCGCCGCCAGGCCCACGCCGTCGTCCCTGCCAGCGGGCAGGTGGGGCGCAGAGGCAGCAGTGGAGCCTTGAGGAGAGAGCACGGAAATGCAGCGGCAACGACACCGTGCATGGTGGGTTGCGGGAACCGAGCCATTGGTGCAGCGCTCGTGGCCCGCAACATGGCCGCAGTGACCAGCAGCATCTGCAGGCCGCAGTTACTGCACGGCATCCCTCATGCTAGCCCATTCTGCAGCTGCTGTAGCATGCTGCCAGCTCTCACCGCTGCCCGGCTGACGTGTGCTGCCCCCACGCTCTGTCAACCCCGCGCCCCTCGAGCCCTCCCCGGACAAGCCCTGCCCCCAGGCTCACTGGTACATGACTTCAAACATCTCCGCTGCCAGCTGGCGCAGGCTGTCATCAAAGACACCGATGCGCCCGTTGACTGCGCGCAGCTTGGGGTCTGGGTACTGCAGCACCGCCAGCGGCGACTGCCACTCCAGCTTGGTCACTGCACGCAGCAGGAGGGCGGTCAAGCAGATGCAGTGTCATGACGAGGTGCAGAAGCGCAGTCAAAGTCAGGGCGCACAGAGCCGGCAGATTAGGAGCAAGGCAGTGAGCAACAGCTGTGTGCAGCGCAGCACAGCAGGCGGCAGGCGGCAGCGGCGGCAGTGGCAGCGGCAGCGGCGGCAGCATAAGCTCCACCACCGGCTCACCCACTGGCGCGCTGATTTCCTCCTCCACATCCTCTGCTCGCATGTCGGCTAGCAAGTCTTGCAGCCGGTTGCGCGCATGTGCTGCCACGCTGCCCCGAGACTCCGCTGCTGCTTTCGCCGGCCAGGGCGCCCAATGTGCTGCTGCCAGCTTGCTGCCGCACCGCGCCAGGGGCTGCCGAAGCGCCACCTGGACAGCCTGGCTGCGCGCCGCTGCAGTGCACGCCATAGGCAAAATGTGACAGTCGGTAGGCCAGCAGATGGCAGAATAAAGTAAGACTGAAACAACTCAACGCCAAAAGGGGCTTTGCCAGGGTGCCCAATCCTGAGTGCTGCCGCCTCGCTGGCGGCCGCCGCCTGAGCTGAGTTCGGCGGCTGCCTCCATGTCCTCAGCAGCCTGGCCTTGCCCACTAGTAGCGTTTAGTGCCCCTTGAATAGGTGTTTTACTCACATTCAAAACTTGGTTGGGTTTCGGGCGCAAACAGAGCATCAAAGGGTGGGCGGTCAGAACGCAGACGGTGAGACGGAAACAGGCAGCCATCGTTGGGCGGCAGCCTGAGGACGGATGCAGTGGCGTCCAGTGGCTGGCATGCAGCGGCTGCACCCCTGCCCTTGCCAGCCTGCCCTGCATGCAGGGGCGCCCTCGCATCATTACAGTTGAATGAACCCGCCACTTCACCCCTCGTGGCCTGGCCAGCCTGGCCCTGCCGCTATATGCACAAATTCAGCCCGCCACCCCCTGTTGTGTGCAGCTCCTGCAGTGCACTGCCGCAACTTCATCAACCTCATCCTGCTGGCCAACAAGATGACGCACTGCCTGGACCTGGCAGACCGCCGTAACGTGGCCATCTCCTGCACCCGCATCTACGACAAGTCGCCAGGTGCAAGGGCGCCTGTGCTGGCGGGGCGGCGCCTGTGCTGGCCCTCCTCCCTGCCCACAACGTGCATGGGCCCCGACATGTCATTCTGCTTACCCGCCCTTTCCGCCCAACCCATGCCCCACACTGAGGCGTGCATGGTGCACACGGCACTCAAAACAACATTTTTCTAGATCCCAGCCAGCCGGCAACGCCTTTTCCAACTCAAGCACACCCCCACCCTGCCCGCAGCGTTCGCTGATGGCGACCCTGCAGGAGGATGAGATGTGGGATGCCGCCTCGGTGGCCTCGACCACGCCACGTCAGCAGGCGCTGTCCACCCGACCATTCGAGTCCCACTCCCCAGCCTTCAGCCCCGACTCCATGCACTCCCCTGCTGTAAGGCAGGCAGGGCCCTGTGTCCCATCAGAGGTCAGCGCAGCCAGTGCCGCAGCCGCCACCGCCGCAGCGGCAGCAGCACCCTTTCCCCGGGTGGACAGCCTGGCGGGCAGCAGCGCGCAGCTGTGGGGTGGTGGCGCAAACTCCCTGCCCGCTCAGCAGCACTACTTGTGGAGCCATGCCCAGACAACCCAGCCCTCCCAGCTGAGTGCTGAGCTGCAGCAGCAGCAGCAGCAGCAGGGGGCACCACCTGACGGGTTGTCCTGGGCTACCCCCGCAGCCACGCCCACCCTGCAGCACAGAAGCACCCGCTGGTGCGTGCCGGCAGCGGCGGCTTTGGACCCGCAACATGCTCACCAGCCCACAGGTTATGCTAGAGACAGCAGCGGCCACCCCGCATGAGGGGCCTGCTGCCAGCAGCCCCAGCCTGAGCAGCGCGGACGACAGCGGGCCCTACACCCTGCAAGCCAGCCGTCTCAGGTGGGCCTCCCTGCCCAGCAGTGGGGCTGTTGGTCTCCCCTGCCCTGCCTTAACCTTGGCCAACCCTGGTCACAGTCGACTACATTTCCCGGCGCTGTTCCTCCCTTGTTGTGCTCAACCATGACCCTTCCCTCTGATGGCTCATGGTGCTATCTCTGCTTTCTTCCTGCTGCAGGCACTGCCCAGACCGCCTGCCCGTTGGCGCCGTCGCCCTCCACGTGCGCCACCCGCCCGCCCCCCAGGCGTCCGCCCCCAGGCGCCCGCTGTGCCATGCCACGATCCGGCAGGCGACACCGACGGCCCCGGCAGCAGCGCCAGCCTGCACAGTGATCCCGTGGTGTAAACCCAGCCCTAGCGGTATGGGCTGCATGGCAATAGCAGCGTGCAGTGCGCAGTTTGGGCAGCGCTGCCGCCGGCCGCGACGCTGCCGTGCGGCCGGGTGCAGCGCCACTGCGCTGCCTCTTGCCCACAGGCCTCTCGCCAGTCATGCATGCAAAACGTGGTATGAAATGCTAACTTCTTGCTACCCCTGCCCCATGGATATGGATGGGAGCCTCCCAGAGAGGTTGTTCTACTGCACATGTGCTGGGCAAAGCGCAGCCAGAGCGCAGCAGGACGACAGGATTTCAGGTACTCAACTGATCAAATTTATGAAATTTGGTATCAAATCCTCGCCTCGCACACTTCTTTTCATCAACCTGCAACTGCTGAATGAGCAAGCGGCGGCTCCGGCGGCCCAGGCAAAGGCCAAAGCTCCTCACGGGCCGGCATCGACGAGAACCAGGATGTGAGCCACGGCTTGGCCACGGTGCACACCGCGCCTAAACGGAGGTGCGCGGGGGGCAAAGCGTGGTCGGGACGGGGGCCACCTGCCGGCAGCTGGCGCAGCTGGGACGCCGGGCGCTCCAGCGTGCTGCAATTGCAGGCGCGGGTCCCAAAGCATGACTCTGGAGTGACGCTGCTGCCCCGCTTGCAGTCAACGCTACCTGCGCCGCCTGCACCGCCAGCTGATGGCGGCGGAGATGCAGGAGCTGCTCCGCCAGCTGCGTATCCTGCGCATGCAGCGTGAGCAGCCCAACCTTACACAGGATGAGGTGGCAGCCATAGTGCAGCAGATGGATGATGTGATTGCACAGCTTGATCAGTTGGCCGAGCGTGAGGAGCGGCACAGGGCAGCTCGCCGCCGCGCCGGGTCAGCGACAGCGACGACAGTGCAGTGGCCCCCTTGAGATAGAGGGGCACCTGCAGCAGGTGCCCATGGAGGCAGGGGAGCAGGCGGCAGAGGGGCCGGGCGCCATGCACGCCGCCCAGACAGCCGAGCAGTCGCCAGTGGCGGGTGCGCCAGCCGCAGGGAGCCCCGCAGAGCCGATGCCGGGGCAGCTGGGTGCGGTGGATGCCGCCCAGGCAGCCGAGCAGCCGCCAGAGGCGGGTGCGGCAGCCGCGGGGAGCCCCGCAGAGCAGATGCCGGCGTTTGGCGCGCAGGAGGCTGCAGGCCAGCTGGCGGTAGAGTTCAACCAGAGTGAGTGGGCTTGGCGTGGTTGGTGGGCGGTGCCTGTGATGTGCAGCCGTGCTCAGCAGCAGCCCCTATCAGCACGCCGGCCCCACCACCCCTGCCCAGGGTCCCTGGGGCTCTAGCAACAAGGGGGGTGGTGTCCGGCAGAGCTGAACGCGCTCCGAACGGCAGGACCTGTGGCCTAACCTCCCCCTGTCCCGGTCTCACAAAGGCCCCACATGCAGGGTAAGTAACACATCCTGTGGCCCCTCTGCCCTCTTGTGCTGCACCTGCAGTGGCCGTTCACACGCCGGCAGTGGGCGTCGAGCCCGCTGCTCCCCTGCCGAGCACCGGCTCCGCCAGCAGCCAAGGCACCAGCGGCAGCAGTGGCGCTGCACCCGGCCGCACGGCAGCATGTAGAGCGCGCAGGCTGGAAGGCCCTGGCATGCATGCTGTTCCCCACTGCACAGCAGTCAAGCCTTGCGTGTAGATGGCTTGGTGCTTGCTAGGCCTGGTGCTGCTTGCTCCTGTTTTGTGTTATACTCCCCCTGCTGCTCTGCCTGATATTGGCTAGAGCTTTTGCCTCTTCCGCTTGCTTGCCTGTATGCCTTGCTTGCTCTTGTCCTGCTGCCCTGCTCTCTTGTGGCCCTGCTGCTGCCACGCCGCTGAATCCAGGCTTGCCAGAGTGCCCAGTCCCGAGTGCTGCCGCCTCGCTGGCTGCCGCCGCCGTGAGCTGAGTGCGGGCGGCTGCCTCTACCAGCCTGGCCTTGCCCCTTAGTAGTGTTTAGTGCTCCAGGAATAGGTGGGTTTTCTGCACATTCATCATTTGGTTGGGGTTTCGGCCCTTGAACCAGTGGCAGGCGGTCAGAACGCGGAAGGTGAGCAGGACGACCAAGCGCCGGGTGCAGCGGCGTCAGCAGCGGCGCCACCGGTGGCTGCCATGGGGGCCGGACGGCCCATCGCTGGATGCAGCCCGATGCAGCGGTACGGCAGTGACTCGGTCATGATCAGTGCCTGCCCAAGGGACCTCCCCAGGCCTCGTGCTGGCGGCTGAACCTGTTGTGAACGTCACTAGGGTTGTGGCCCTGCTGCCCTCACAGGGAGTTTGGGGCAGCTCACAGGAGAGCCCCAAACCTGCAATCGGGTGATGCGCATTGGAAAGCCGGAAGGCACCCAACCTAGGACATGGGGCAGCCGCTCAGCGTGTGTCCTGACTTGAACTCGATTTCTTGGCACGTGCCCAGGGCTGCAGCAACCATTCAGTCCAAGAAGCACAAGAGAGAGTGTGCGTCAGGCAGCTTCTTTACACCTGACCACCCCCTTTGCCTGCCCTCTGGGTCCCCCAGAGCCTCCTTTCTAGCACGGCTGCGCTGCTCAGTAGGACACCTTGGCGGCTTTACATAACCAGCCCCGCTTCCTAGCCGCCGCCGCCACCACCCGCCGCGGACTTGAGCCTCGGCGCCGCAAGCGGCTCGTGCCACCAGCCGCAGCACTGCCACTGCTGCAGCACCCGTGGCGCTGCCACGCATTCTGCACCACTCTGTGGCCCAATACGGGTACAGCAACAGCACAGGGAAGATGCGCATCCGCGTGGAGGCTGAGCTGGCCATTCCCGCCGAGACGTACCTGCTGGAGCGAGATGGAGCCGCCTTCCGCAGCTTCATTGCAGAGGTGCGCTGGTGGGCATGAGGGAGGGTGCATGCATGTGGATGCCTTGCTTGTCAGGTGGGTGAGTGGGAGTCGCTGGATCCCCATGTACAGCTACATAAGGCTGTGGTGGGGTCCACAGCTGCTCAACCATGGCTGATACTGGGGTACAGCTGCAGCCGTGGCTGACCAGCTGAGCTGGTGGCGCCGCACCCGCCCCTGCCCGCCCGCCCTGCCCAGCTTGTGCTTGGCACTTGAGCAGTACCCGCACCCTCAATTTATGTTCAAGCCATGCAACCTCACCCTCCTTCATTGCTGTAATTGCCCCGCTCTACTACGAGCCTCAGCACACGATCCTGCTCTCACTCCCCGCCCACCCCTCCCGCTTGCTCTGGTCCGACCTGGGTATTCCCTGCCAGTCCGCACCCGTAGGAGAGTTAGCAGGCGCTCTCCTGGTTGGACGCACTCCTTGGCACAACCTTGTACCCTCCCACTCTGTGCCTCTGTGCCACCTCCCCCCCCTGCCCACCCGCAGGAGATGAACCTGCTGGAGTACGAAATCGTGCGCTGCTGGAGGGAGGGAGGGGCCACGCACATACAGCTGGCCAGCAAGCCAGACGTGGGCGCATGGGTACGCAATGCTTGGCTGCTCTGCTGCACGCTTCTCTTCCGTGGTCGGCCACAGTGCGCGCTGCCTTACACCAACCTGCGCTGCTCTGCCCCAACCTACGCTGCGTTACCGCGCCGCCTGGGCCACTCTCTGCTGCTCTGCTCACCCGCCGCTGCTTGCGAGGCTTCACGCTTGCCCGTGCTCCTGCCCACGCCAGGGCCTGCGCTCAGGTCAGCCACCCACACTACTGCCACAAGGCAGTCCTGCTTGCCCACCTGATACTTGTTCTGCCGGCCCGCCCCTGCGTGTGCCCTCCCTCCCGAGCAGATCCCCAGCTCGCTGTCTTCAAAAATTCCCGACAAGCTCGAGTACTTTGATTATGTGGTGCGCCTGAGGGGGGAGGGTGGGGTTGCAAAGCTGCCTGCGCGGTCCAAGTGAAGGGCGGGGTGAGGTGACGGCGAGTGTGAAGGCAAGGGCGGCGTGGGCAGGAGAGGGGGCGGGAGGGCGGATCATCCAGGGCGGATGGGCAGGCAGCGCAGGTGGGACCACAGGCGCTCGCAAGGACTTGCGCACAGGCGCTCGCAAGGACCTGCTGTGTGCACCCTGCTGTGCCCAGCTTGAGCACACGTACAACGTTCACCCCGCCCTGCATTGCATGCTCACCTGCCAGCCCTGCCTTGCTCGCTGCCCTCGCAGGAGTACCGCCCCGAGAAGCTGCGCCAGCCGCCGTATGAGCTGGCCATCCGCAGCGAGGCACCCTTCCTGGGAGACAAGGCGAGAGAGGAGGGGGGCAGGCTTCTGGGATCTGCTGGGATCAGGGCAGGGCAGGGGCAGGGCAGGGGCAGGGCATGGCAGGGAGGGGGCGGCGCAGGCACCAGGGACTGTTTGGTGCAGCAGGGGTATGGACAAGTCGGGTGTTGTTGCTGTGCATGCTGTGCGTGCTGCATTTGCCAGCTCTGAGGCCGCATCTGCCCGCTTGCCAGCTTGACTCGACTCGCAAAACGGAGCTAGCCAAGTCTGAAGCCAGCAAGGCTTGCACACACACCTCCCTTCCGCAGGGCCACTTCACGTCCCGCACCATCATTGAGCCGGTGGGGCCTGACCGCTGCCGCCACATCCTGGAGCAGAACATAGAGTGAGTGAAGGGCTTTGCTGTTGAGGAAGTTTCCTGCCTGCCTGCCTGCCTGCCTGCCTGCCTGCCTGCCTGCCTGTTTGTTCTGTTTTTGTCACACTGGGAAGTTCCCCCCGTGTTCCCACGGCCTGGTGCCAGCACGGCATCCAGCTGCCCCCCCTACCCGACTGCTCACACTCGCTGAACTTTGCGCCTGCCACCCTGCTCATCCCTGCAGGTTCAAGGGGCTGTGGGGGCTGGGTGCGGTGGCCAAGCGACTGGCCAAGAAGAGCCTGGAGCAGAGCTTTGCCGACATGCCGGGCATCATTGACAAGTGAGTGCATGGATGGTCCCGACATGTCAGGAGGGCAGAAGGTGCGGGCTGTGTGGTCGCATGGTTCTCGACTTGGTGAAGCAAGAGGAGCGTGTCGCAGCGCTGCGCAGCCACGCCCGCCCCCTGCGCCGCCACGCCCGGCTGGGCCAGGCGCGATTGGTAAGCGATTTGGACGCTGCAGCGTGACTGGCAGCATTCAACCAGGCAGCCTGACTGGCAGGGTATAACCATGCAGCAGCAAAAAGTCGGCCGGCTGATCAACCTCGACCTCCCTGCCTGCACTCTGGCGTGGCTGGGTGCAGGTGGGTGGGGGTGCGGCAGGAGCTCCTGCAGACGCGGCACGGCAGGGAGCGGCTGCTGGCGGGGCGGCCACGCGTGGAGGGGGTGGAGTGGATGGAGCAGCAGGTGGCGGACATCAAGCAGGTGGGAACAAGGGCGAGAGGGCAGTTGAGAGCAGGAAATAGTAATCCGTTGAAAGCAAGTTAAATTGGGGGCACGATAGTTGGGTCAGAAGGCGATGACAGGCCTTTTAGTGCCCTTGCCACGGGGTCCCCAGGTGCACAGCTGGCTCAGCGCTGGCTGGACAGACGTGAGGCAGTCACAGCACACAGCGCACTGGTCGTGCTTGCTTCCCTGGTCTGACGGCGTGCCCTGCACTGGCCCATGCCTGCCGCTGCAGCATGGCACGCACCGGCCACGTGGCAAGGGGCGCCATCGGCAGAGGGGTGTCCAGGCAGCCACGGAGGCGGCTGCACCACAGGCCTCCATTCCTGCCCTGCACAGCCCATTTGCCGACGCCGCTGCCGCTGCTGCTGCTGCTGCCGAGGGCGAGCAGCAGGGGCAGCAGCTGAACGGGCCGCCTGCTGGCGGGCAAGCGGAGGGAGGTGACGGGAGGTTTGTTGATGCCATTGACCGGCGCTACGTGCGGCAGGACACTGGCGACACAGTGTTCTACACGCCCTCCGCCTCGCCGGCTGCCTCGGCTGGCGCCGAGCTGCCGGCGGCACCAAACGGCGAGGCGGGCGCTGCGCAGGCAGGCAGGGGCATGGCACCGGTGCCAGAGGAGGGCTCGCTGGGCAAGCCGGCTGGCGGCGAGGGCAGCCAAGGCGGCAGGAGCGAGGGGAGGGAGTCGAGTGTTTCTGGCTACTCTGCTTCTAGGGAGAGCTCTCGGCAGTCAGAGGACGAGGTGAGCTCAGGAAGGCATGGGCATGCACGCAGGCAGGGTGCTCGGGACGCAGGCTGCATTCAGGCACCGGGGTGGGAAGCGCATGCCTGGGTGCACCCCCTCAGTGCTTCATGCAGTGAGCGCAGCCAATGCCAGTCGCTGCTGCTGCTGCTGCTGCTGCGGGCAGCCGAGCCCCTTCCGCTGCCCCCCTGCGCGTGCACACGGCAGGTGGACTGGGGCACGTGCGCCCCCTGGCGCACCTACTACCTGGAGCGGGGGCTGTCTCCCACACGGGCCAGCAGGGTGCTGCCTGACGAGCTGGTGCGCAAGTTTGTGTCAGGTAGGAGGGCGGCGGGGGATTTTGGGTGGGGCACTGTTTTGAGAGAGTAAGCTGGTGCGCAGTTTGTGTCAGGTAGGAGGGCAGGGGAGGAACTTCGGGTTGGGTATTGGTTTGAGAGGTAATCTGGTTCGCAAGTGTCTGTTGTGTAGGAGGGCAGGGCGTGACTGGACAGAGGTGTTTGGCAGGAGTGGGTATTGCATGCGGGGAGAAGAGGGGGTAAATGTGTGCTGGCGGCTGCCAGAGAGCACAGGCCCAGGCAGCAGGATCACGTGCAGGGACGATGTGAGTCCCTGGCACGCAATTGGCTGTGCTGGGCTGCCAGTACATGGCAGCCGCCAGCTCATCACTTGACCTTCTGCCTGTCCCTTGCCCAGGGCGCCGCCCGGTGCGGGTGGAGAAGGTTGCCACGGGGAAGGGGCTGCACGGCGCAGCAGGCGGCAGCGGCAAGCACGGCCGCCTGGGCAGGCTCTTTGGCATGTGCTCGGGCAAGCACACAGCGGCAGTGGAGTGAGCAGCTGCGGCAACAAACTGCAGCCTCTGCAGCATGCGACCTCCCACCTGCCCTTGCATGTCACAGCGTGAATGTTGCAGCACTTTACAGCACTCGGCACAATGCCAGATACAATGTGAGATGCAAACTAAGCACACCAGCAATGCTCGAACATGCAGCATGTAACCAAAACAACCGTGCTCAGGCACGCAGTGGTGCCGCGCCCTGCCCTGTGAGCTGGTCACTGTGCCGGTGCCTCCGCTGCCGCCGCGTCCGCTGCTGGTTTGGCGGTACGACGCAGCGCGGGCGGCCGGAAGGCCTTGACCACCTGCTCGTGCGTCTCAATGTAGGGCCCCTCCAGCAGGTCGATGCACGTGGGGATGGAGGCAAAGATCTGCAGGGGGTGGTGGGCGGGGTGTGATATGTGAGATGCGGGGGTAGCAGGGGGAGCGGTCGAAGAATGACCAGGCCCTGTGCAGCGGTCCAATGAGTTGGGGACGGAGGCAAAGGTCTGCGCAGGTTGAGGTGTATCGGATAGCGGGAATGGGGCTGGGGTGTAAGACCACACGGTGGGTATGAGGAGTGAGGCGAGGGGGTGCGAGGTGAGGTGCGGTTGGGGCTGACAGCGGCCCAGCTTTGACAGCCCATGCACCGCTCTGCGCAACAAGGGAGCCAAGCCGCAGTGCCACTCGCTGGTAGCTGGCAGCTGGTGCTGGCAGTCGCAGCCCCCCATCCCCCGCCATCTGCCCCCACCGCCCCACCTCGTCAATTGTCTCTCGGATGCTTTTGGGCTTGCCAGGTAGGTTGATGATGAGGCTCTTGCCGCGCAGCCCCGCTGTCTGGCGGGACAGCACCGCGGTGGGGACGTACCGCAGGCTACAATCCACAGATAGAGTGGGGGTGGATTGGGTGGGAGGGGAGGACAGAGGGCGGGGATGCGAAGGAGGAAGGGATGAACAGGCTTGATAGGGGCAGCATTGGTATGAGGGTGGCTGCTGGAAGGTGCACCAGGCGGCTTATTGAAGGGTGCAGGGAACCCTTGGCACAGCCCCTGGCAGCTGCTATCATGAGGGCTGACCCCTACCTGATTGCGCGCATCTGCTCCCCATACCCCGGCATCATGCGCTCGCACACCTGCAGGCGGGCAGCGCAGGTTTGTGGGGAGCCAGCCCAGGCGGCACGACACGTACAGCACTTGAAGCTCTGTTCACAGCAGCAGGCAGGCGCGCGGGGCAGGCAGGCTGGTTTAGCGTTGCAGGCATGGGATCGAGGGCAGCAGGCAGCAGCCCCTCCTCCCCCACAGCCAACAGCTCTTGCAGGGCAGCTTCCTCAGCAGCAGCTCTGTCACATTTACAACACCAAACACTGCTCTCCCAAGCCCTTGTTGGCAGTGGGCATGCCTCACATACTGAGCTACACCCCTGCTCACCGCTTCCGTCGCCTCTGGGGTCACGTCCCGTGGCGCCGGCCCCGTGCCGCCGGTGGTCACCACCAGGCTGCACCCCTCCACATCACACAGCTCCTTGAGGGCCGCCTCGATCAGCGGCCGCTCGTCAGGGATGACACGGTACACCGCCTGCCAGCTGCAGCCAGAGGGGAACGTAGGCACTGGCGATGATGCATGGACGTAGGTACAGTTGGGGGGTGGGCAATGGCAGCGCCGGGGTGGAACGCAGCCACGCCTACCCGCAGGCGGCTTGCCAGGGCTTTGCAGCAATGAAGCCCCACACCCTCTAGGCCTGCACGCAAGCCACGCTGCTAGGCCTCCATGCCACGCAAGCCTCCATGCCACACTGCACGTCACCCCCTCCCAGCACCCGCTCACGGCGACTTGATTGCCTCGTGAAAGAATTGCAGGATGGCGGGGCCGCTGGCATCTTCATACACCCCCGTGCTAGCACGATCCGACACTGTCACAATGCCAAACTTGGCGGGGTCGCCCAGGGAGTCGGCAGAGCCACCCGCCAGGGGCAGCTGCAGCTGCGCCGGCGCCTGCCCGCTCATGTGGGTGGTGCTCGTGTAAGGTGCAGGTGTGTGCAAGCGGGTCGGTGAGGCCTGGAGGGGTACCAACTGCAGGAGCAAGAAGGCAGTTGATGGGATGAGATTGGGGATGGTGGGATGCCGAGCACCTGCAGGGCATCAGCAAGCCAGGAGAGCACTTGCACACTGCAGCGGCGGCAGTCAGGTGGCGGTGGGCGCTGGTAGGTGGCAGACCTCCTTCAGAGGGGGACTGCGCGCTGCTGGCGGTATGCCGTTCCGGCGAGGAGATCACTGTAAAGTCGCACCTTGCAACTTCCAGCCCGAGAGCCAGGCCTGAAGTGGGGGGGCCTTTTCCAATCGAGACGGGGCGGGGCGGCACAGTGAATTTGAGTTGAAGAGAGTCAGATGCGGTGAGAACGATGTGCGAACGAGACGTTGTATGCGGACCACTGCATTGCCGCCGCCACGCTCAGCGCGCTCAAGCTGGTTGGTGCCAGCACTATAAAAAGTCACCTGCGCGCTTGGTGCCCTTGCCTCCACCTTCAATGAATGTTACAAAACCAGGAGCAATGAAGACAATATGCAAGGGGTCCACACTCAAGCAGCCATTCCAGCCCTGTGCAGGGCCTCACGTGCAGCGCGGCACCATTACGCATGCACCGCCGCTGTCTCAGGGGGGCGCAGCTCGTCTGCAGCCAGCCAGCCACAAGCAAGCGCTTGGTCGCCAGGAGCACAAGTGCAGTCATGCCTGCACCGCCGCCGCCTCTGGCGACTGAAGCTCCCCCGCCGCTGTAGGCACCATGTTGCCTGGTGTGAAGGTGCGCTTCACGCCGTCCTTGCTGATGGTCACCGTGCGGATGCAGCCCCCCGAGGAGCCATCTCTTGCCATGGCATGGGACACCGCCTTGATCACAAACGCCCGGCACTCCTCCTCGCTCATGTTGGGCTGCGGCGGGGAGGCGGGGAGGCAGGGTGTGAGCCAGAGAGTGCGGAGCTCTGCCAGCAAACATGGGGTGCGAGAGGCAGGAGAAGAAGCGTGCACGCAGCACAGAAGTGCAGGTGTTGAGCATAGCCACCTTCTCTGGCCCGGCCCCGCCCGCCGAGCCCGCCCCTGCCAGCGTAGCGCACCCCTGCCGGCTGCTCCCATCCCCACCCACTTTTGCCTGCCCATGTCCACCCCGCCCTGCTCACCCGCCACAGCTTGTCGCAGAGGCCGTAGATGTAAGCGGAGCCCGAGCCGCCAATGGTGAAGGGGACCTTGACCAGGGTGCCGCCCAGTGGGATGGCGTACACGCTGCCCCCCTCGTGCCTGTCCCACCCCGCCACAATCAGGCCCGCCTGCGAGGGAAGAGGGAGGGCGGGGGGGTGGGCGTTAAAAATAAGAATGCGCTCAAGTGGCAGGAGGGCGGTGGCTGGCAGGTGTGGAATGCTGCTCCCCAGCAGGCACGGGTGGTGGGAAGCTGGGACGTGATCCACACCTGCCTGTGTGGGCCCTGAGAAGCTCCAGCCAATCACCCCTCAATCTCGCACCCCGCACACTGGACGCAACAACACTGGGTCCCACCACCCAGCCACGCACTGCCTGGCATCCCCACACAATAAGGTACAGCACATCAGGCCGCCACGCAAGCCCCAGCACAAGGCTGAGCCGCCCCACCACAGGCGCCCGCCGCACCTGCAAGAAGTTTTTGTTTTCATACGCCATCATCTGCGCCAGCTTGGCCGCCGTCTTCACCTCCGGCTCCTCCCCCAGCTCCATGCCGTGTTGCTCCAGGAACCACTGCAGGGGGGGGGGCAACGGTGCGGAGGTGAGAAAGGGGGAGGTGAGCAGGCATGGTCTGCCCTGCCTTGGCGGACGTGACTGGTGCAGGGGCAGTGTGGTTCTGAAACCCACAACCCAGGCGCCCCGGCAGCCTCCACTGGCAGCCCTTTGCATGCCCTGCCAGCCACTCCTCCCAGCGACCACTGGCCGGCACCCCTGCCCCGGCAGGCACCTGCACGTATCGCGACAGGTTCTGAGTGTCGGCTGCGGACCCCGAGCGGCAAATGTAGATGCTGTCTGCCAGCGACGTGATCTTGTCGGTGGCGCGGTTGGCAATGTCTGCGTGGGTTGAAAGGATTGCCACAGCAGCAGCAGCAGCAGCAGCAGTCATGTTGGTGCCAGCAGGAGCAGAGCAGCCAGCACAGCTGGCTGGCCAGCAGCAGCGCACGCTAGCTGGGTGGCAGGCCTGCGGGCACACGAGCAAACAGGGCGCGCAAGCACCTTTTACAGAAGCACACACTGTTTCACTCTGCCTATACTGCAGCCCATGTTGCTGAACACCTCCCAACAGCCCTCCAGCCACAGCCCTCCGGCCCGCACTAGTTGGCCAACCGGCCACGTTGTGCGCACTCACAGGTGCCTGTTGATGTGCGCGAGTCAGCACCCATCACCACGCCTCCATCGTAGCTGGCCGCCATGATGGTTGTGCCCATGCTGACGGGCTGCGACAGGAAGTCGTGCTGCGGCGGCATGCCGGCGGCCTCCATAGCGGCGGGGGGCGCAGCGCTCGCGAGGCTGCCGGTGCAGCTGCTGATGTGGCTGGCGCACGGCCTTCCTGCTGTACAGCAAAGGGCACAGAATGTTTTCCAGAGCATTACTTGTGGCAGCAGAGGCCAAGAAGGAGCAAGGAGACTGAGACGACAGGCTGCCACGGGAGGCAGGCGGGTGGGCGGGTGGGCGGCCGGCAGCAGACTCCCAGGCGGCAGGCCCGCAAACTTTGAACGGCTCTCGTCCATCTCATACCTCCTGCCCCATTTGGGCAGCGATACTAGAGCCCTACAGGTGCAGGAGACTTGCCTGGCTTACTGCGGCGCGATCACCGACGAAATGAGGCTGCGGGACGCCCCCGACGCGCACTTTGGGGTGCAAGAGGTGGCGAATGACGCAGAGGCGGAAGAGGCGAGCTTTTAAGCGCTGAACTCTCGGGTGATCGGTGCCGCCTGCCGCCTGTGTGAACGCCAGGGTGTTGCGATCGCAGTGAAGCGTAGCGCACACTATCGAGCCACGGAGCCACCTGCTGCGGATGGAGGGAGCCACGGCCGCTGCCGAGGGCACAGCATGCCACAGCATGCCGTCGACGCGCCGGCACAGTGGCGCACTGCCGCACAATGTCACTGTCCCGTCCTTGTGACTCCTGTCTCCAGCCGCATACCTTTGTTAATGTCTTCAGGAGGCACTGATGATGATAGCTGCTGCATGTGCAGATGCAACAAGTCCACCCTGCACGACCACCCAGCGGCTCACCAAGCGTCCCTCCGTCATACTGACCTCACTGCATAACTTATGGCAGACGTGTAGGAATGGGGTTGCCCCCGAGATGGCGATGTTCATGGTGCTCAAATGCCGTTGTCCCTGGGCAGTCTCGGGGTGGGTGCTGTCCGTGAGGCGCACCGGCCGTACTGGTCAGGCATGGAGGGGTGGGGGTTGAACGCATCAATGGCGTCAAACAGCAACCTTAGTATCAGCTGCACAGCACATGGCGCAGTCCTACTCAGTTTCCCACCTGGAATACTGCAGCTGGTCTGCTGCACACAGCTGCAGCTGCCTCCTTTGCGAGCGGTGCTCATCCGACCGAAGCCAGTTGAGCAGCGAGTGCTGCACATTGTCATGCCTGCAGCCCACCACTGTCGTGTGGTTCACGAAAGTTTTCTCAGCAGAGTGATAAAGCCCTTTTCTGGGTCTCAGTGTGCAGTGTTGATGGGGTGATGGCCTGCATGCCGCCTCACGCTGTGCCGCGAGCGGCGCACACCATGATGTGATGTGCTGGCAGATGCTCACACAATTGGGCTCGCACATTCCCACGGGCAGGGTGCACATCGGCCTGCGTTGGTGCTTTGCCTGCTCCTGCCTTGTCCGCAGCGACGGGAAGCCCACGGGAAGGGGGAACTTACTGCCCGGTCGCCTCGGCTCTCTTCCCTCGCACAGGTTGATCGCTGCTGCCACCGTTGTTCTCTGCTCCCTGCAAGAGGTGGGTCCGAGGTCGGGGCTGCACTGCCTGCAATTCAATCATCACCGCCGGCCTTGCGCCTTCCTCGACCTCGGGGCTTGTTGATAGCCTGAAGTACTGATGAGCAGTGGATGTATCATTGCGGGAGGCCTGCGCGAGGCTGGCCTGTGGCTTCCCGCTTCCCGCTCCCTGCTGCAGCCACCCCCGGGTTCCGGCCCCATCCTAACCCAGCTGGGGCACGAGAGAGCCTCGGGAGCTCGATACCAACGTCTCGCCGCCCGCTTTTGCTGCCCACCTGCCGCAGGGCCGAACTTCCCGCCGCTGCGGCGCCGCGCCCTCCCGCACGGCAGCGCCTGCGTCGCCCCCACGCCGGCAGCCAGCAGCCGCGCCGCCATGTTCACCTGGAAGCGGCAGCGCAAGGAGCAAGAGTCTCCCAGAGGCGCTGAGGGCAGCGCAGGCATGGCTGTGGACTGCGCACCGCTGGGCACCTCCCCTGCAGCGGTCGTTGACCCCTGCGCCCTCCTCCCCGCCGGCAGCAGCAGGTGCAGCAGCGAGCCAGAGGACGAATGTGCAGAGGGCACGCTGCCCTGTGGCAGCGGGCGCAGCATCGAGCTGGCCGCGCTGCCGGGGAGCATGCCGCAGCTGGCAGCAGCGGCGGCGGCAGCATCGCTGCAGCAGCAGCAGCAGCAGCAGCAGAAGCGGGTCTCCAGCGTGCGTGCCAAGGCAGCCTACTTTGAAGCCTTGATCCGGTGCAACACCACCACGCACGTCCAGTGCTCGCTCGACGGCCCGGCGCACTGCAGCAGCTACCCTGCCGGCGCCGCCGCACTTGAGCACCACGGCGGCGGCCTCGGCTCTGGCGACCCCAGCAGCAGCAGCGGGCCAGCGCTCCTGCTTCCCCACTCTCACACAGAGCAGGGCGGCGCCGGTGCTGACGAGGAGGGCGGCGAGGTGGCTGACTGGGCAGAGTTTTCGGAGGTGCACATGGTGCTGCGCGTGCCGCGTGTGCCCGCTTCCCCCGGCGGCGGCAAGTATGGCAGCATGGCGGACATGGAGTCGCTGATTGAGCAGCTGCAGGGCGCGCTGGAGGTGTCGGAGCGGCAGCGCAAGGCGGCTGTGGACGCGTTTGCGCGGCGGGTGCGTGAGGGCCGAGGCAGGGCAGGGCAGGGTGGAGGGTGCTGTGTTGGCATGCACTGCGCTGGGCTGCGCTCGCCTGCGCTGGCCTGGGCTGGGCTGGGCTGCGCACCAGGTAGGCAAGCATGCATGCCTGCTCCCCGTCTGCTGTGGGCGAGGCATCGCTTGCTGACAACTTGTGCGCAGCAGCTGCCACGCCTACGGGTGGCTGGCTACGTCTGCTGCCAACAAGGCGCGCTCTCATGGCTGCACATCCCGCAGCTGCACTCTTTGGCTCCTCTCGCCTGCCCCAGGCCTCCGCTCACCCCTCTTGTCACACGCCCCCGCCCCACACCCCTGCCCCGCAGAGCGGCGAGTGCGAGAACCTGATGCGGGTGGTGCGGGAGCTGACTGAGAGCCGGAAGAAGGCGGTACACCAGCGCGCCAGCCTGTCGGAGCGGTACGCCGAGCTGCAGAGCGAGTACCACCGCAGCCTGCGCATCGCAGACCTCAGCCGCACTGTCAGGTGGGTGGATGCCGAGGGGCCAGGCCTGGGGTCTGGCTGGGGGATTGGGGGCACCTGCCTGCGGGCCGGGGACAGGTGGTCAAGGGGTCGGGGGACAGGTGCATGGGCGTGCAGGTTGTTTGTTGTCATGCCTCCATCTCGCTTGCTATGCCTCTACTGCCTATTCCTTATCGGACCCATTTGCCGCACCCCCCCCTTCACCTCTGCTCCCCGCCTCCCCTCCCCTTCCTCACCCCATACCCCCGCCCCTTGGATGAGCAGCATTGAGGGGCTGTGCTCTGACCCGCTCTTAACACCGCACCTGCACCTGAACGCCTCTTCCCGCCTGCAGCAAGGAGAACCTTGCCAAGACAAGCCGCACGCGCAGCGAGCTGCGGCGGGTGCAGTCGGAGCTGCACGCCACCAAGAGCCACGCGCAGCAGATCACGGAGAAGCACAAGAAAGTGCGGGTGGAGAATGCGCTGCTCAAGGTGGGGTGGGGTGGGTGGGAGAACAAAGGCGTCAGCGACCTGGGGCCTGAGTGCGTGGGGGCAGCGAGCGTTGTGGGAGACGCACGCGATCAGGGTGAGGATGGGGGCATGGTGGAGGTGACATGCAGGATGTGCACAGTGCTCAGACTGTGTCGGGCACAACATGAAGAGCAGGCTGTTTTTGCTGGTGGCCACTTGAACGCGCTCTCTGCCCTCCTCACCCCCCTCACCATCCGACCCCCCTCCCGCCTGCCTGCCTTCCTCCTGCCCGCCCCGCGCCCTGCAGGAGAAGGTGACCCTTCTTGAGCGCTTCGATTTCGAGGAGGTGCAGGAGAGCGAGTGCAAGAAGCACTTCACTCGCTACCGGCTGGCAGAAACGTACTAGGCACGTGCCAAACACACCGCTACCGCAGGGTCCACCACCGACACGTACCTCCCGCTCTCCCTCCCCCAATAGCTGCCACGACATCAAGCTCCCATTGAAACCCAAACCCTTTACCATAGCACTGCATCGTCGAGCGTAGCACAGCCCTTTCCGTAATGAGTGCAGCCCTCGCCACACCACACGTCGCCCCTCACACCATCGGCTGCTCGCTCCGCCGTCGCCTCCCTCTGCCCTCCCGCCAGGCTTACTACGCTCAAGTTTGGTGGAGGAGGCGCGCCCCTGTTCACGCTCCCCAGCACCCTCCACTGCTTTCCTCTCAGGCCGCCTCTCTGCTTCCCAGCCCTGGAGGGGCCCCCTGTACCCTGTTTGCGCGTCGCCGGCTTTCACCATTAGCAACAATGTATACACGCGCACTTAAAGCAGCAGGCGGCCTGTGCCGCGGCTGCCACTGTTAGCTTGCAGAGACACATTTTCCTGTTTCATAGCCCACCTCCCCACCTCCCCGCCTCCCCGCCTCCAGCTTGCCCTGGTGGCCCCTCGTATTCCACATCCTGAATTCTTTTCCTTGCCCCTCCCACTGCCATGCCTTCCTGCATTCCACTGATGTGCACAGTGCCACATGTTGTAATACTGCACACGGAGCAGCGTTGCCTCATGCAGCTGGCTAACAGCCGCCGGGCCAGAATCGAGCGGCACTGTGGGGGGCAGCGACCGGTGCCAGTAACCGGCGGGTGGGTGCCCTTGGCCAGATTGAAGAAGCCTGGCACGCGTGTTGCCTTCTATACAACGGTAGGCGCCAGTGGCGGTCGGGGGGGGCATGATGGAGACTCATGATGTGGGTTGGAGTGCATCCTTGGACCGCCCAAGCGCAGCGCCCTGTGGCATCAGCCACTCATGAAGCCAGCATTCTCAACGCGGCCCAACCCCTCCACTTCTCGCCTAACGGCAAGTCTGCTGAATCAATTCCGCATCTCATTGCTGCGTGCGCGCGGCGAGCAGGCTCTTGCGGACGATCTGCAAGTCCGCACGTGTGCCGCTGTGCCCCTCGCTGCGGCCATCGAATGGCTAACCATGGCGGCATTCCCAGAGCTCATACAGCACCAGCGCACCTGTGCGGCGGCAGCCCGAAGGCAGGAGCTCGCCGTCTCCCAACCTGGCGCAGGCCGGGCGCGGCGGCCAGCGGCGGCTGGGGCGGAGCTGACGCAGGGGCGGTGCTGTTCACCGGCCGCGGCCTCTTGGGGGCCACGATAGCCCTCTACCTCCTGGCCCTGCT
Organism: Micractinium sp. NFX-FRZ; assembly: GCA_029339195.1. Classification (NCBI taxonomy): domain Eukaryota; kingdom Viridiplantae; phylum Chlorophyta; class Trebouxiophyceae; order Chlorellales; family Chlorellaceae; genus Micractinium; species Micractinium sp. NFX-FRZ. Next base: position 26,035 of record JAPTJF010000135.1, on the reverse strand, counting down.
CAGCCTCCCTCTCTTGTACAGCACATTTGGGCCGCAGCGTTCGGCTGGCGGCGGCAGCAACCTGGCAGCAGCGGGCGGCGACCTACAGGCGGCAGCTCTCGCCGAGGGCGTGCTGCAGCCGCGCACGCAGGAGCAGCAGCGGGGTGTAATGCGGCTTGCTGCAGCCCTGGGTGGCCGGCGCTCTGCACTTGAGCGCAGCGCAGCAGAGGGGGCTGGGGCTGGGGCGGCAGAGCTGTGGCCCGACGCTGGGCGGGCGCAGCGGCTGTTCACCGCCGCCACGCCCCAGAAGCCACGAGTGGAGTACCGAGATGCTGGCAACGTGGTCAGCCTAGTTGATGCCCTCAATAGCTCGCTTTGGGATGAGCTGCCGCTGTACCATGCCAGTGAGTGGGGGTGCGGGGGGAGAGGGGCGGTTGGGCACATGACCCTTTGCTGATTCAGCGCTGAGCAGCTCGCTTTTGGATGGACAGGTGTTGAAAATGGCTGCTGAGGCTCACATGTAGGGTTCTGAAACCTGCAATGTGAAGCCTGCTTGTCCTGATCTGCAATGTGGTGCGCTTTCCCCTGATGCAGGCCCCCCGCCGCCCCAAGGTGTCGGCAGCGCCAGCAGCAGCCAGCAGGGCCAGGCGGCGGGCACAGCGGGTGCGGGCGCGGCCCCTGCCCCGCTGCACTTCCCGGCGCAGTGTCCGCAGGACGACATTCGGCTTTTTGTTGGTGTCACGTCACGGTGCTGCACGGCGGAGGTGTGTGGGACGCGGCTGGGACATGCATGCGCGTTTCGTGCTAGGAGATCTCTTACCTGCTTTGGCAGCTACTGGGTGGCTTCCACCTGCAGGGAAGGGGACCTCAGTGTTTCCTTTCCTGGCTCCGCCTCCGCCCCACCCGCTCACCCCTCCTCTGAGCCCCCGTACCCTCCCCACCTCAACAGGCCCAGGCCAAGCGGGACGCGATTCGCCGTACCTGGATGCAGTACGCGCGCGACCACTACCCCGGCATGACTGTGCGCTTCATTCTGGCACAGGTGGGCTTGGGTGCCAGGGGTGCAGAGAGGGGTCCGGGCTTCCCATGTTACGCTGAGGCGTGGGAGCACGGCAGTGAATGGGGAAGGCTATTGGCACCCTGCTGTGGCCATCCCTCGTGGCCAACATCCTCCCTTCTTGGCTCCCTCCTGCCGTGCCCACACCCCCACAACCTGTGCAGCCCGCCAGCGAGGCGGAACTGCGTGCCGGTGTGGAGCTGCTGGGCGGGGAGATCCAGCGGCATGCAGACATCATCATCGTGCCAGGTGAGCCGGGAGGGCAGGGCATGCTTCTGGGCGGTTTGGGTCGCGGAATCAGGGTGCACACCTGCCGTGCTGTGCCGAGTCCTGCATGCCGGCGACAGCTTGCCACCGTGGTCGAGTGCTGCCCCACCTGCCACCTGATCAGTGCTGCATGCCACCCCCTCCTTGCCCACTCTTGCACAACCAATTCTAACCCATCCTTCCCGCCCTCCCTTTCCTCCCCCGCAGGCACCGACGTGTACCGCAACCTGCCCAGCAAGACGCTGCAGATGCTGCGCTACGTGCTGTCCTCAGAGTGCCGCTACACACATGTGATGAAGACAGACGACGACGTCTTCCTGCGGCCGCAGGTGGGGGGGCTGGGGCGAGGCAAGGCAGGGCAAAACAAGATGGGGCAATGGTGGGCTGCTATGTTAGTGTGTGGAGCTGGCGGATGAGTGGGTGGGTGTGCTTTGCATTCGCTCGTGCTGCCCATGCATGCTCTCATCACCTGCCTCCCTTACCCCCCACCCCCACCCCCACCCTGTTGACAGATGCTGATGGAGATCATCACTACCGGGCGGTACAACTTCTCCGTGGATGTGCAGTACGATGGGTCAGGTGGGCACTGAGAGGAGGGCAGGAGTGGGTGGGGTAGTTGTGGTGCAGAGCAGGGCCCGTGACAAGGGCAGGCAGTGAAGGTGGGGCATGCAGAGTTGGGCATTGGTGGGGAGGGCACACTGGGGAGCTCGACGGGCCACCCTCACAGCGCACCCCCGCCTGCCTACCTCCTGCGCCTCCTGCCCTGCGCCGCTCACATACCTGCTTCCTCCTCCACCTCACCTGCCCTCCACTGCACCGCTCGCACACCTGCTCCCTCCTCCACCTCACCTGCCCTCCACCTCCCCTGCTCCTGCAGGCGCCTTTGACGGCCGCCCCGCCCCCTACCACCAGTCCCCCTGGATGAGCAGCATGTATGTGGGGCAGCTGGACAGCATGAAGCCCGGCGGCATCTACCCCGGCTGGTCACCCAACCGCCAGCCCCGCTCCAAGTGGTACCTCTCGCACCACGACCTGCCAGACGAGTGGGCCCCGCTGGGCGTGCGCTGGGCCAGGTGCGCACGTGGCAGCGGTAGTACCCGGGGGGGAGAGATGAGAGATGCTGTGTTCTTACGCAGGTCTGCACGCCGGCTGCAGCGAGCAGCATGCAGGCAATGTGGTTTGATCGCCCCCTTCTGCTAACAGATGCACGCTTCTCCCCCGCTTCTCGCCCCCGCTTTGCAGTGGCTGGGGGTACATGCTGTCCCGAGATCTGGCAGAGTTCATCTCCAACACCGCCACCATGTATGCCGCCGTACCTGAGAAGTGAGCACGCAGGGCGGGAAGGGGGGAGGGTTGGAGTGGGCAGATTGGGCGCAAGCAAGGGGCGCAGCAGTGAGATGCAGCGGATGAGGGTGGGCGTACCGTGGCGTGCTACACAGTGCTGAGGTGCTAGGCAGTGCCGAGGGGGCCGAGGTACAGCTGCTGCCAGGCACGAGGCTCATCTGCGTACGAGGCTCATCCGCGTGCACCACACCACCACCGCCACTCCCCTTGCCCTCCCCTGGTTCCCGCGCCTGCGCAGGAAGCCGCTGTGGTGGGGGCGCATGCCGTGGGAGGACATCCTCGTCGGGACGATGCTGCGAGGTGTGGCGCGCGTGCACCACCACGACGGCTTCAAGTCCGCCTGGCAGGAGTGCGACCGGCTGGCGGTGCTCAAGCACCTGGACAACGATGCACCCGCGCTGCAGGTGGGAACGTGGGCAGGGCAGGGGAGAGGGAGTGAGGAGGGGTGTGGGGTGGAGGGGGCGGGGTGGGGGGAGCATGCCCTGGTCGGGCAAATACTCTGTCCCAAGCAGGGGGGCCAGCGGCAGCTGGACTTGGTGTGGCACATGGTAGTCCAGAGGCTGCCTGCCTTTCGGTCCACATCCAACCAGCAGCCCCTTCTGCACATCGCCCACACGTCCGCCCTCCCTGCCCCTGCCCCTGTTCGCCACCCGCCCTGCAGGATGGGCTGTACTCTCAGGAGCTCAGCGGGCTGTGGTCCAAGAAGAGCGTGGTGTGCAGCTCAGGTGGGGCGGGGACAAAGGGCGGGAGTTTGCTGCACAGTGTGGACTGTGCAATGCAGGATGTGCCGCTCGCACGGCCACGGCCTGCGCAGAGCAGGCCATTTCTTGCCACGCTTCTTTCCGCGGGTTGTGATCCCCCGGCAGCCTTGCATCCCCGTGTGCCCCGCTGTCTGCCGCCGCCACCTGGCCTCCACCCCGCACTGACCTGCCTCCCAACTGTTTTACCTCCCCACGCCGCCAACCACCCAACCCGTGCAGGCGTGTTTGAGCTGGGCAACCACAGCGACTGGCAGATATGGCGCAACTCCCTGCCAGACAACCAAATGAACGGTTTCATGTGAGGGCGCAGCCAAGGCGACGGCGCCGCCGGCAGGATCCTCCTTGCCGGCAGGTTCATGCCGGCAGGATGATCATGCGCTGCCGGCAAGGAGCGGCACTTGGGTGCTGCCCGCCTAAAACGGGGGCGCTCAAGGCACTGCACATTGCCATGTACTGCACAACTCCAGACACTCCAAGTGACAGCTGCACAGCACTGAGAGCTCGAGGGCCCCTGCTTGAAGCACACAAAACCAAAGAAACCCAAACCCACCCTGTATACCCAAACCAGGCGATCTGTTCCCCTCCTTTTCAATTCGTGTTGATTCCTCTGTTGCTGGGGCGCTGGCAAACTGTTATCCAGGCCCTAGCCCCTCCTTCTCCCACATGCACTTGCTGCCTATGGATAGCGTTGATTTCCTGGACACCTGTTGTTGCTTCGTGTTGCTGGCTGCTTCGCACTCACTCTTGCCTGTGCTCCTCGCCCCTTGCACACACTGTTCCCAATTCAATCCACCCCCGTCCTGCTGGCGGATCAAAGTTCAGCAGATCCTGCTCCCTGTAGCTCCACAGCACTTTTGCTGATGTTACAGCTACCTCCGCTTGCTGTGTAAGAAATCTTAGCAGGCAGCTTGCGGTGCTGCACAGCTGCTGCCACTGCTCAGCTGGTGTCGTCAACCAGGGTCAGCCTGCCGCCTGCGGCCTGCTGCACCCTGTGGTCATTGTGCTCAGTCTCACCCTCGCCCGCAGAGCGGGGCGCAGGTGCCGCCTGGGCGCCTGGCATCATGGTGTCTGGCTGGCCTCCGTAGTGCTCACTCAGATACTGCGCCTTCCGGGAGCCCCGGGCATCGCCGCTGGCTGGGGCCACAGAGCCAGCAGCCGTGCCAGCGCTGCCGCTGGCGCCGCGCCCCGCGGCACGCAGCCCGGTGTCATCCTCGGCAGGCTAGTCAAGACCTCCATAGGCGCCGGCACCACTCACTGCGCCACGAGGGTGCAGGGCGCCAGAATTAGCAGGGGGCTGGCAAACAAGGCAGGGTTCCGCCCTGCCCCCACTCCCACCGCCGCCTACCTGCGCCGCCGCCGCCCTTGTCACTCCCCCACTCGCCCGCCACCTCCTTCTGCATCTCCGATCACTCTATTTGTCTGTGGTCGCGTGGAAGTTCGTAGAACAAGGCACAAAACCCGTCACAGACCATGAGGTAACCCAAGGTCTGAGTGTTCATTGTGGTCGGCCAGCTAGAGGCGTCGTTGTTCTCTCTGGCCTGTGTACATGTTTGTGGGCAGTTCACTTCGCCAGATCGCCCTTCCTGCCCCTCGCCTCGTCGAGACAGCTGCCGCACTGGTGCCTCGCTTCGTCCGCGGGCCGGCAGCGCTTCGCTACAGACGCTTCATGGCGACCGCAGAAGCAGCTCCGTTGACCAATGGCGCTCACAACTCACCGCCGCAGCTAAACTGGTGAGGCCGGCTGTGCCCCTCTGGCAGTGCGCCGCCGCTGCCACTGCCGCTCAACGGGACTTCTGCCGGCCCCGCTGCTTAGGGCGTCACCGCACGTGCGACAGCCTGTGACGGACGCACGGTAGGCAAGATGCATTCCCACTCACCCGACAGCCTACTGCTTGCCAATACCAGCCGCTCGCCCTCACTGCCACCCGCCGCCTCCAGGTGGCAGCGCCTGCGGTGGCGCCCCACCTCCCGCCCAGAGGCGCTCTATTACGAGCGCGCGCTGCTGGACATGCTGAAGAACAAGTACGAGGCGTACGATGTCAAGGTGGGTGCTGGGTGTTGTGGGAGGCGCCGGCGCGCCGTCCAGATGTGTGTGGCCCAGCAGGGTGTGTGTGAGGGGCAGGCAGGCATCTTCCGGAGGCGCACCCCGCCCCACCTAGCCTGCGCTGCCGAGCTGGCTGCCACCACCCGCCCTTGTGCGGATGCTTGCTCTCCACCTCTCCCTCCCCTTCCTCATTTCCTCTAATCCTTGGCAATCTGGTTTACTGCAAGTAAGATGTTCATGTGTCCTTCCTCTCCACCCGACCCCATCCAACCCAAGAGCAGGTGGGCCCTGGCGCCGAGGAGTTCATCCACACCGTGGCAGGCGGCGCAGCGCACGGCGCCGACGCCCCCGCCTTTGTCGCCGTCCCCGGCTACTCCACCGGCTCCTCCTTCCTGTTCAAGCTGTTTGACGGGCTGAGCGCCGCCATGCGCCTGTACGCCATAGACCTGCTGGGCACGGGGATGTCGGGTGAGCGGGAGGCGGGTGCTGCATGGCTTGGCTGTGGGCTCTCGTGGTCACCCCCCTGCGTGCAGCAACAGCTGCACCTGGTGGGTCCCGTGCGCGTACCCCTTGCCGCCCCCGCCGCATTGCCCCGCTCCGCCTTGCGCACCTCCCTCACCCCGCCTCCCTGCTGCTCGTGCCGCGCTGCGTGTGTGTGCGACGCAGGGCGGCCGCCCTTCCGGGCGCGCAGCCGGGAGGAGGCGGAGGAGTTTTTCGTAAAGTCGCTGGACGCGTGGCGGCAGCAGCAGGGGCTGGAGAAGATGGTGCTCATGGGGCATAGCATGGGCGGCTATCTCTCAGGTGATACATTTTGTATTGGTCAGGCAGCTGCTGCTGGCCAGGCGGACGGGGTGCATGGGGTGGGTGCGTGGCACGCGAGATCACAAGAGGCGCTGAGCTGGGGGCGGGGCCTGCGCACGTCAACCTGCAAAAACGCCTGCACAACGTGGAATTTCCTGATTGCATGATGTCAAAGCTGCCTGGCAAACAAACCAGCCTCCTTCCGCTGCCCGGGGTGCCCACCTGTCGCCCTGCCCCGCCGCGCTGCGCCCGTGCCGTGCAGCCTGCTACGCGCTGGCACACCCAGACCGCGTGCAGCACCTCATACTGATGTGCCCAGCGGGCGTGGGCAAGCAGCCAGAGGATTGGCAGCCCCCTGCGGTGCTGCGCAACCCATGGACCGTGCGGGGGCAGCTGTTCAGGTGGGTGCCTGCTGGCTAGCTGGACGGCGAACACACGTTGAAGTGACCGGGCTGCAGAGGAAAGGTGCTGAGCAGCTTATGATGTGTGTCATGCCCCTGCAGTCGTGCGCCTGCCTGCCTGCATTCCTCTGCACCACCACACGTGCCCACATGGCTCTGCCCCCCCAGCCTGCGCTCCCCTGCCCTGGATCCAACCACCAGTTGCGCCCTCTCTTGCACGCAGGCTGGCCACGCGCCTGTGGGACTGGGGGGTCACGCCCGGCAGCCTGGTGCGCGGCATGGGGCCCTGGGGGCCAGGCATGATCTCCAAGTACTGCCGCTCACGCTTCACACGGCAGCAGCAGCTGAGCGATGCGGAGGTGGCGGTGTTTGAGCAGTGAGTGGGAGTGAGGGGGGCGGTGGTGACACACGGATGAGGGTTTGCTGGTGAGGCACATGCTGCTTTGTGCGGGACTTCTGGTTGTGTCACCTTCTGTGGTCAGATGCCAGGTCCCTCCCAATTCTGGTTTGTACCTGAAGAGGGCATGCTTCCCCCACCGTCCCTGCTTTGCTCCCCTCCCTTCCACGCCCCCATCCTCACCCTGGCAGGTACCACTACCACACGCTGGCGCCGCGCGGCAGCGGCGAGTTTGCGCTGCGACACGTGCTGGCGCCCTTTGCCTGGCCGCGCTCCCCGCTGGAGGAGCGCATTGCACAGCTGGACTGCCCCATCACATTCGTCTAGTGAGTGGATTGCATGTACATGTGCATGCTTCTACATGAGTGGCGTGCATCTGTATCTAGCGAGGGGCACAGACACTCACAGTTTGAGGGACATATTCACAGTGGGAGGGGCATATTCACTGGCGATGCAGCACTGGGCGATGCAGCACTGGGCGGTGCAGCACAGGCCCCCCTCAAGGTCTGCAGGTCAATGCCACATCCGACCTGCGCACTATTGACCTGTGTCCCTCCCCTGCTTCCCTCTGCTGAACATTGTCATTGTCACCCCGACGGCAGCGGCGAGCACGACTGGATGGACTCCAACGCAGCGCGGCGCGCCACCGCCCGCATCGCCAAGCACCGGGCGCCCCACTTTGCGTCAGACCTCAAGGTGCTGATCACTCCAGATGCAGGGCACTACCCGGCCATCGACCAGCCGGGTGAGCGGGGCGGTGCAGCAAGAGTGTGTGAGGAGGAAAGGATCTGTGCCAGGGGGCGCTGGCATGCAGAGCGGCAGCAGTGGTGTGTGTGTGTTTCGATATATCTAGATAGTTGTGTGTGCGTGCTTTGTTGACCCATGCCTACAGTGCGCCAGCTGCCACCTGGCGTGGCCGCAAACCCAAAGAAGCAAACTCTCAGCCGCCTGCCTTCCTGTCTCCCTTGTCCGTCCTCCTTCAGGCTCCATGCTGCGCCAGCTGGCCGATGCATGCAGCACATACCTGCCGCCCGCGGCACGTGAGGCGATGCTGGCCGCCGCCATGCGCCAGCCCTTCCACGGCGCCACCATGGCCGACAGCGCTGAGCAGATGGAGGCGGAGATGGGGCGCAACCCTCTGGAGGCGGCAGCGCACGAGGCGTCGGAGCTCTGAGAGCCATTTTGAGATCTCGCGCCACGTGCTGGCGACCGAAAGCTGCTGCGGTTGAAAGCTGGCCCTTGCACGGACCCGTGCATGCAGCGTGCGGCCCTAGCCTGGCGATCAGCTTGAAATTGTGCAGTAAACTTCTGGCATGTAATTGAGGTTATTGTCAGCATACACTGGAATGTGAGCAGATGCCGTGGGTGACTTTCTGATAGCAGGGCGAGCACAAGTTACCCCGGACCCCGGACCTATACCAGAGGCACCCTGCATGCAATTTCGGTCGTAAAAAGCAAAGCAAAGCGAAACAAGAGCTTTCTTTACAACAAGAGCTTTGTCCTGCGCCCCTGACTCCCCAGGCGCCTCTCGCTGCTCATCCTGCTGCCGCTGGTCACACAGCAAGTAAGTAGTAACCGTGACGAGGTGACAACACAGTGTGGGATGAGAGCAAGCGTGTGCTCGAACGCAGGGCTGGCCTTCTTTCCACCATGCGCTCGTGTCCATGCCGGGAGCTGCTGAGTGGGGGCTCACACCTTGGAACGCTTCTTGTTCGGCACAGTCACTGGACGGTGTCTCCCCAAGGTGCCAGCCCCGGCCCAGCAAGCATTCCTCATGAACGCCAACGCCAGCACGGAGCAGCAACGGCTGGTCGCCGACATTCCAGACAGTGCTGTGCTGGACGGACAGCCGGTGCCTGCCCATGGTGGTGCCGGCACCGCCGCCTCCGCCGCCGCCGCTGGGGCGTCGCCGCCCGGGTCGGCCGCCCGCGGGCGCACCACCGTGCTCATCAACTTGTGCTCAGTGATGGAGCGAGTGGATGAGCAGGTGGGGCTTTCCTGTTCGAACCCTGCGCTGCTGTCTAAGGCTTAAGCCTCCGTGCGCCCTCTGTGCCTCGTTTGCACTCTCAACTGCCGGCCAGTCGAGGGGCCTCTGCTTCAACGCACGCAGCGCCCGCTCATCTCCTTTGCCCCGCAAACCTCTTCTCCCACCCCCCACCCTGCAGCTGCTGCCTGCCCTGTACCGCTACGTTGGCGGCGCCTTCCACGCCACACCCCAGCAGCTGGGGGAGCTCACCTTCAGCCGGGCAGTAGTGCAGGCGCTGGCCTCACCCTTGGCTGGCCTGCTGGGCCACTTCTGCGATCGAGTGTGGGTGATAACCGCCGGCGCGGCGCTGTGGGGCGCCTGCTGCCTTGGCTTTGCCACCACCCACACCATCGCCCAGGTGTGTGAGCCGGTTAGGGGGAAGCAGGAGGGTGGGGTGAGCCGCAGGGGGCAGGGAGGTGAGCGGTCTCCTGTCGGCGGCTTGGGCAGTGCCTGCTCCACTGAGCTGGCGCTTCCTCCTGTGCCCGTCGCTCGTGCAGGCCATCCCTTTCTGGGCGGCCAATGGCGTAGGGTGAGCAGGCTTGCTTGGCAAGGGCTCTCAACCGCTGCACCCAGTGCAGCAACCAGAGCAATTCTGCTGGCGCAATCCCTGCCCAGTGGCACGCTGCCCTGCACATCTGCCACCCACCTGCACCGCCCTAGCCGTCCTCGCCCTTACCCACACATGATGGTCAACTCAAACTCTGCGTCCTTCTGTGTCCCTCCAGGCTGGCTCTGCTCATCCCTGCGGCCCAGTCCCTCACTGCCGACCTGAACGATGCAGCGCACCGCGGCCGCGGCTTTGGGCTGCTGCACATGACCGGCGCTGTGGGTGCTCTGCTGGGCACCCTGATCGGCACCAACCTGGGCCACACACGGCCGTGGGGCGTGCAGGGATGGAGGTTTGCCTTTGGACTGGTGGCGGTTGCCAGCTGGAGCATTGGGGTGGGCACGCTGTGCCTGGCGCGAGACCCACGCACCCAGCACCGCAGGTCAGTCTGCTCTGGGCGGCATGCGCTGGGAGCTGGGACTGAGTTGCCAGCCCACTGGCGGGACTTGGTTGTGCATCTCTCTGGCATGTCTTATCATATGATACTATATGGATGGGATTTTAACGTCAGTGGAGGCGCGTGACGCTCTCATGAGACGGATTTGGTTATGGAGAGTGGGAAAGGGTCAGCTACCGTGACCGGTTTCGCCCTTGCTGAAGGGGCTCATCAGACGGATGGTTGAGGATCGAGTTACTGCGGGCTTGTAGGATGGTAGGCTTTGTGGTAATCGATTTATGGGTTCTCAACCGTGCTGGGGGTGGGGGGATGGGGTTGCAACCGACTCAGAAGAGTCACTCCTGGCCGATTGAGTCGAGACTGTCGCCCCCGAAGGACAGTCAAGTCTCGCTCAGCCTGCGCGGGGCGCGAGGCCGCGAATTTCACACGATCGGAGCCGGTCGTGCTATCCTGATTTTAATGATCAGGCGAACATATCGGAATGGAAGGAGGGGCGGACATGTGGGAGTGGGAGGTAGGTGGATGGGATTTTAACGTCAGTGGAGGCGCGTGACGCTCTCATGAGACGGATTTGGTTATGGAGAGTGGGAAAGGGTCAGCTACCGTGACCGGTTTCGCCCTTGCTGAAGGGGCTCATCAGACGGATGGTTGAGGATCGAGTTACTGCGGGCTTTGTAGGATAGTCCTACCAACGCAACACCCGAGGCTGCCTGGCTCCCGCCAACCGCGTGCAGGGACCACACAGCCACCACCCCAGCGCTCTCCTGGCGGGCTGCGCTGCGCGAGATGGGCGGCGTGCTGTGCGTGCCCTCCTTCCTCATCATCGTTGCGCAGGTGGCTGCCCTCCAATTGATTGACTCCAAGTGGGGCCGTGGGGCGGGTGCAGAGGAGTGCAGTGAAGCGCCCGGAGTGTGCAGCTTTGTGGCAGAAGTGAGCAGCAAAGCCAGACATGTTTGTTGAGCGGGATGGACGACAACCTGCACAGCTCGCTCCCAGACTGACTTCGTCCGGGAGCCTGCTTGCACTGAGCACAGCTGCCTGCTGCCTGCCTGCTGACCCCGGCTGTGCTGCAGGGCATTGTGGGCACAACTCCCTGGCTGGCTCTTGTGTTCCTCACGCTCTGGTTCCAGCTGCTGGGCATGACCGACTGGCAGGCCTCGCTGCTCATGGCAATCTTCCTCGCGGCCAACGCTCTGGGTAAGTGGAGCAGGCTAGCAGGCCTGTTGGGATCAGCGCACATTCTGCTACGTGGCAGGCACTGGGAGGGGACACAGGTACGGGACGGTTTATGCTGAGAAGCAGGAGAAATGCCTTGAATGTAGCGCTGAGGCGGAGGTGTGTTGCCAGGCTGGCGGGGAGGCGAGTAGGCACCCCTGCACCTCGAGCATCGCTCCTGTCGCCCGCACTCGTACCCGCAGGCGGGCTGCTGGGCGGCCTGCTGGGCGACTGGGCGGCCCGGCGCTGGACCGACCATGGGCGCATATTCGTGTGCCAGCTGTCTGTGAGCTTGGGGGTGCCTCTCTCGGCGCTGCTCTTCAAGGTGAATGGGTGGTGCTGCTGCACAGCTTGCCCTGCCCACCCATTTGTTTTTGCCGGCCTCCTACCTGCTGCTGCTGCACAGCTCTGCTCACATGGCTGGGTGGTAGCAACGCTTGTGAGCACCGATGCATGGGACCGAATGCACACCGCGTAGTGCCACTGAAAGAACACGGCAAAGCAGTCCAAGCTGGCAGCCAGTACTCACTGTGCGCGCCCTGCTCTGCTCCATCTGCAGGGCCTGCCAGAGCAGCCCAGCGCCCTTGCCTTTGTGCTCTACACATTGGTGCTGGTGACCACCGGGTTGACGATCACATGGGCTGCAACCGCCTGCAACAACCCCATATTCGCGGGTGAGCGCGCTGCCTTGCCCGCCCCTCGTGCTGCCTGGAAGCTGGGGGCTGTGAGTGAGCGGCTGCCTGCCTACTGACTTGTCAAGTGGTGCATAGTTGAATCGTCAGTTGCATTTAAACCACTCCCTTCCCTGATCCCTCCTCCGCTGGCAGAGATCGTGCCGGTGATGCAACGGAACCTGATCTATGCTTTCGACCGCAGCTTCGAGGGTGGGTACACTGGAGGTCGCCGAGGTGCAATGGAGTGCAATTGAACGCCTCAGATTGCCAAGTGCAATGGAATGCGGGCCGCGCGGCTGTGCTCTGAGTGCCCCCGGCCTGTCCCGCCTGCTTCTAGACACCCTCCTGTGCCGGACCCCGCTGCTCTACTGCTGCAGGTGCCATTGCGGCCTGCGCCGCGCCGCTGGTGGGCTGGCTGGCTGAGACGGCATTTGGCTTCAGCGGCACTGCAGAGGTGGGTGCTGATGCTGCAGAGAACCGCGGGCGGGCGCGCGCTCTGGGCTCGGCGCTGCTCATCTTCACCGCCCTACCTTGGACCCTCTGTGCGCTGCTCTTCTCCGGCCTGCACTGGTCCTATCCCCGCGACCGTGCACGGGCAGCCGAGCAGGCCGCCGCGGAGGAGGCGGCAGCGCAGGCGGCACAGGCGGCAGCAGTGGCGGCCCTGTGGGACGGCACGGAAGTGGAGCTGGTGGCTGTGGGATCTATGACTGATGAAGAGGTGTTGAGCGAGGAGGGAGTAAGTGAGGAGGACAAGCGGCAGCTGCTGGGCAACGGGCTGGACGACAGCGCTGCACGCCTGCCCTGAGCGGGTTGATTGCTGCTCAAGTGTATGTACCTGGCGAGGAAATGCGCAAGTAGAGTGTAAGCATTCTCTGAAGGCAGATCAAGCAGCAGCTGGATGTGGAGCATACATGAAAGGCGTGCGCGCACCTTGTCAACTTCCTTGCAAGGAGGAGGCGTGCAAGGCACCGCCCGCTCATGCTCAAGTGGAAAGTGTACTGCTTGGGCTTCCCCCCCTGTGTGTGTGTTGCGTGCCAAATCAATTCCGCGAGCAGTACAACTAGCAATTGCAAGCGAGCTCAGGCACTCTCCTCGCGCGTTGGCTGCAGCAAGCCACCATGCGCGGGCTCAAGCGAGCGGCCGCCCTGGCTGCGGGCGCGTGCTTGCTGCTGGCCTGCGTGCTCCCCACAGCAGCCCAAGGTAGGGGCGGTGCCAGGGTGCTCGCGAAGGGTCCTCTGGCGGAACGCGTGCGTCCCCGAGTCGCAGCCACGCCTCATTCCCGGGCATCCTTTACCTCCATTACGTCGTCTGCAGGCACGAGCGGGCCGCCTGGGGCGGGCGGTGGAGCCGGCGGGGGCGGCGGCGCTGACGCGGCGTCACAGGTGCTGCGCGGCAGTCTTGGACAGGGCCCGAAAACCGCACCATCGCCTGCACCCAAAACCCCTGCATCACGGCCTGCCGCTTCGATGCAGGTGCATATATGCAGGTCACTTGGACTGAACGCATGCATTTGTGCACCTTGGGGCAGCCCATTCGACGGGCGGGGCCCTCGCAAGCTGACGTGCGCGCCCGCCTTAGCCGCCTGCCCCCGCCGCCTGCCCCAGCTGCCGCAACCTGATTCCCCTTCCCCTTGCCACTTTCCTGCCTCCCAGGGCGTGCTCATATCTGAGCTCATGACGTCCAACAAGGTGACCCTGAAGGATGAGGACGGCACTTCCTCCGATTGGCTGGAGCTGCACAACGCCGGCACGACGCCCGTCAGCTTGGCGGTGGGTGCTGCCTGCCAGGCATCCAAAGCCCTGCAAGCAGCGACGTATTCACGGGGAGGGGTGGCTGCTCAGTCGTCTGTTTCGGTCATCTGTGCCCGTGCCCTCAACCCTTGCGATCTGATGCAAGCCTTGGTGCCGCAACCCACGTGCCTGCCTGCCCGCCTGCCCTGCCTCACCAAGCGCCCCTGCCCACAGTACCCCTCGCCCTCCCGCCCACCCACTCGCTTGGTTCCCGCCAGGGTTACAAACTCACGGACGAGCGTGACGGTGGCGACACCTGGACATTCCCTTCTGGCGTCAGCCTGGCCCCTGGGCAGTACCTGCTTGTATATGCCAGCGGGAAGAACCGCGTCCCCCCCTCCGCCCCGCTGCACACGAGCTTCAAACTGTCGAGCTCCGATGGCTACCTTGCACTGCTGGCGCCGAGCGGCAGCGTTGTCAGTGAGGTGGCCTTCCCTGAGTGAGTGGGTGGAGGGGGAGTGGAGCCAGCGGAGGGCGGGAATTTGTTTTCATGTCGTTGACGATAGGGTGTGGAGGTTGAGGGCGCGGGCAGCCACGGGACGAGGCTTGCCACGGTGTGCGCTTCTAATTGGGTGCTGCCGCTCTGGTGGAGACTGCGTGCAGGGTCCTTGGGGCGCCTCTGCTCTGGCAATCAGTCCGCACCACACAACATTTTCAAGCCAACAAGCCTTCTTCCTCCTGCTTGCCCCGCCGTGTCCACTCGCCTCCTCACCATCTCCTCTCCCTACCTCCCCGCCGCGCCTCCCCTTTCTTCTTTGGCAGGCTGCCCGTGGATGTGTCGTTTGGCATCATAGAAGGTGCCAGTGTGGTGCTGGCCGCCGGGGGTGGCCCCGTGCGGTATGCCATCCTGGCCACGCCCACCCCAGGGAAGCAGAACAGCGGGCCGCGCCCCGGAGGCCCTCTGATCATAAAGTGAGACCTCATGACCTGGTCAGGCTGGGCAGGGGACTTGAGGCTTCCCTCTCCACGGCTTCGTCCTCCAGCTGTGCTGCATTGCCATGCCCCTGCTGTGTGCGCCCCATGGGGCCAGGGCCGGCTGCTACGCCTTCCCGGCAGGGCCTTGCCTGCGCCTGCCCGCCCAGCCGCAAGCCCTCCTGCCTGCCTGCCCGCCCACTCGCTTGCACACCCCCCTGCTCACCTTCCCGCAAGCCCTCCTGCCTGCTTGCCCTGCCCACCCACTTACACACCACGCCTGCTCCCTGCCCGCCGCAGCCCAACCCGCACCGCTGCCTCCGCGGGCGGCGACATACCCGTCACCGCCACCGTCACGCAGCAGCAGTCCCCGCTGGCGCGAGTGGAGCTGGTGTACGTTGTGGGGTATGGCGCGGAAACGACTGTGCCCATGACAGGTGCGGCGAAGCTGGGGTGCAAGGGACGGGAAGTAGAGGCAGGGGCATGGCAGCAGGAAGGTGGGCAATTGATTGGCAGGGTGTTGAAGGGCAGGAGGGCGCTCAAGGCTGTTTTGCTGAGGCGCAAACGAGTAGTCAGTGGGGCCGCGGCATCCTGTGGTTCGCCCCCGCCTTTGCTCCCGCTCGCTCCCTCGCCAACCCACCGACACGCCATCTTGTGCCCTGCGCCCCTGGCCCCCCTCCTTCCTGCAGCCTCTGGCGACGCCTACACCGCCACCATCCCCGCCTCCGTGGCCCCTGCCGGCGCCCTGGTGCGCTGGTTTGTGCGCGCCACCGACACCCAGGGAGGAGTCACACGCGACCCCCCCTTCACCGACCCCTCAGACAGGCAGTACTGGGGCACCATTGTGCCGGACCCATCAGACAAGAGCAGCTTGCCAGTGATGGAGCTGTGAGTGGGAGGCAGCGAGTGCAGGTGTTATGGGAGGATACGGGGAGCGCTGAGAGGGTGGGGAACTAGGGCGGGGCGGGTGGGGGGGCGGTTGCGTGGCACGAGAGGGTTCCGTTTTGCTTGTGAGCTGGCCCACCGCTTCGCATGGAATCTGCGAACAGGCGTACATGCCGTTCCAAACCTGCCTCAAATAGCAGAGTGCACTCCCTGGCTGCCCTATTGGTACTGCAGGTACTGCCAGGATGACAAGGCGCCGTTCAGCAAGGACGATGTAAGCTAAATTGCAGAAAGGGTGGGCCAGGTTGAGGGCTGCAAGGCAGGCAGATGATGCAGCTGCCTAGCACAGCCAGCAGCGCATGGCTGTGACTCCCCGCCCTCCTCCATTGTTAAACCACTGCCTTGGCGCGCGTCCATGCCTGACAGCAGCTCTTTCTACATCAATCACCCACCCCTTCGTTTTGCACTGTGCAGGTCCAAGGCTGCTCCCTGATGTTCAACGGCTCTTTCTACGACAACCTCTTTCTCCGCCGCCGCGGTGTCACCTCCCTCAACTGGCCCAAGCCCAAGATTAAGGTGGACTCCAAGCAGGGCTCGGTGAGTGAGGGCAGGGCGGTGGGAGAGGAAGGGGCACCCAAAGCATGGGATGGACAGTCAAGCAGTGTTCAGGGGCGGCAAGTGCGGCGGGGCTGAAGGTGGGGTGTGGGCCCTGCTGCGGGAGGCAGCATGGCGGGGTGCACCCATGGCACGCATCGGTCCTCAAAAGCTTGACAGCACTCGTGGGAGATTGGATGGAACCTCTGGTGCCTACCCCCGCTTCCCCTGCCCCCCATGCCGCCCCCCGCAGATTTTCCGCATCCGCCCTGGCATGACGGTGGGCGAGTTCAACCTCAACAGCCGTGAGTCGACCACATGCACGTGCTTCCTTTCCTTCTGGCACATGGTGGCGACCAACCCTGCATGGGAGGCCCACCCGCTCTGCTGCGCCTGCTCTGCCAGCAAAATCGATCCTGCGCATCTTGCCTCTGCTGCCCCCTACCCACCACCTGCAGAATGGCAGGAGCCGGGGGAGAACACGTTCATGCGGGAGCCGCTGGTCTGGGAGGTGTTCAACCAGGTGAAACGGGCAGCGGTGCTGGCTGGTGCAGCATCTAAGGGCATCGGCTGATCCGCCGCTGCACAGAAGTGCAGCGCCCCAACCCTCTCCTGCCCGTCAGTTTCCAGCCACCAACAATGTGCGCTTCCTGTTCCTGAGCCCCGCCCCACCCACCCATGCCCCTGCAGATGGGCGTGCACTCCCTGGTCTCCTTCCACTTGCACATGCGCCTGAATGGCAAGTACTTTGGGAAGTATGCCTTTGTGGAGCAAATGGACGAGGACTCCCTGCAGGTAGGCGGGTGCGGCAGATGAGGGGGGTGGAAGCCGGGGAAGGGCAGACCCTGCGTGGTAGGGCAGTGGAGTTTGGGCATTTGGTCGTTCATGGTCGGCGGTGGGTGGCTCATGGTGGGGCGGGAGGATGGGCACTGGGGGGAGAGGGGCGGTCACGGCAGGAGATGGACGATGCGGCTGTGGCGGCAACTGCGGGTCAGCGCATGGCATGCTGGGCAACGTTATGCTGTCATATCCCTCGCTTTCATCCCTGCCCACCGCCACTCGCCACCTCCCCCCGCCCTGCAGCGGTGGGGCTATGATGTGGAGCCGGTGGGCCCCCTGTGGAAGAGCACCAGGTGGGCAGGGGGGCAGCTGCCTGCCATTTTCCGGGGCCGAGGGGCAGGGCCGGCGGAGCACTGGCAGGTGGGATGCGACGAGTTATGTTGGCTAAGGCATGCAGTTTATTCCCCACCCGCTCGCCTGTCACATCCTGGGTACTTGTCTGCCCCCCGCTCTCTGCTCCCCCTGCCCGCAGCGGCGAGTTCAGCAACTTGCGGTGGGACATCAAGCCGGAGCACATCCCATACTACTGGAAGCAGGTGGGCGGGGAAGGGCGCGTGTGCCTGCTGTACACATACTCGTTGCTTATGCCTCGGACTAGCGGAGCAGGGTTGTCCGCAAATGCAAGTTGGTCACATCTGGGCACCCACCCCCACTCCCTTGCACGTCCCCACCTTTTACCCATCTTCACCCTCTCTCCTCCCCCGCCCCGACCCCACCTGCTACCTCCTGCAGTACACCCGCAAGAAGGACAACTCCACAGAGGGGCAGGAGCTGCTGGCGTTTGCACGCGGCCTGGCCGGCGGCACCCCCGGCGTCCCCCGCTCCAAGTACCTCTTTGATGACGTGAACCTGCCGCAGGCACGTGGGCCGGGATCATTCCAAAGTCGTTGGTTGCCTGCTGGGGCTGAGGAGTGCCACATGACGCTTGCCGGGTGAAGCCTGTGGCATCCCGGCGCTGCTGGGGCGTGCCGGCAAGCCGCGCTCTGCCCAGGCGCACGCTTGACGCCCATCCTTCATCCCCGTCTTCACCGCAGGTGATCAACCACATGGCTGCCCAGACCCTGATCCTCAACCAGGACCGATGCACAAAGGTGGGGTTGCGAAAGGCGTGGGCGATGCGAGGCTGTGCGGAGCGTGCCAATGAGCGGGGCGTGGGCGTCTGCAGTGCCTGGGTGTGGTGTGAACGTGCGATTTGGGGGCCTTCCCGCCCGCCTGCCCTTGGCCTCCCTGCCCCTCCCCTGACCTCGCCCACCTGCCCTGTCCCCTTGCATGTGGGACAACAACAGAACTTCTACATCTACAGGTGGGTGCAGGATGCGGAGGGTGTGGAACGGAGGGGGTTGTGGCGGTTCTAGGGACCCAAGTGCTGGCAGTCCATTGACAGCCCGCCTTGCAGGAGCACCAGCTGTTCCCCTCCCAGGGCACCTCTTGCGCAGATGTGTCCCTGCCTGGCATCAGATTGACAGTCTCAGCGGCTTACAATATATAAGCATGCGCCCCCCCTGGCCCTGCAGGGACCCGGCGAGCGGGCAGTGGAGCATGCTGCCTTACGATGTGGAGTCAGGTGGGTTGCTGCACTGGCGGCATGCACTCCCGAGTGACTCTCCAAAGGTGGCTGCAACCATGCTTCACTTGCCAGTTGGACAAAGGTGTGAGTGCGTGTGTGTCTGTGCACGTAGTGGTGGCTGCAGGGATCAGCCCCCCGGCCCAGCCAGGCCTGTGTAGTTCTAGCATCTTTGCACCCGTATCCCCAACTTGCAGGCTTTGGCATCGACAGGGGCCTAGGCGGCAAGCCTGCCCCCGACTACTGCATCCTGTGAGTGTCGCACCAGCTGGGAAATGGTGCTGCTTTGGGGGAGGCCAGCTTGGTCAGTGTTTCCCCCTGCGCTTGGTGCCCGCTCACCTTTGCTCACCCCTGCCGTTCTGCAGGGCCTGCGAGCAGTGGAACTCGCCCCTGTACTGCGACAAGAACCACCCCCAGGTGAGGCGGGGCTTTGATGTGCAGAAGCTTTGCTCCTCAGGACCTGGCTTCTCAAGATGGTCGTTGGGCACCGCCCATGCCCGCCTGCCTCAGTCACGCGTTGCCCGCCTTGCCTGCCTGTACCGAGCCTGCGACTTACTTGCCCTCCCTCCCTCCCTCCCTTCCTGCTCCTCTCCTCAGGACCTGGCTGTCAAGACACCGTGGGGCCTCATCACCGCCCAATACGACCTCTTCACCACCGGCCGCCGCCTGCAAGGCACGCCCGGCCACAGCGCGTGCAACAAGGCCGCTGCTGGCAGCATCAGGAGCGACCCGCTGATGCAGGCGGCCCGCAAGATGCTGCAGGCAACCGCCGACGGCCCAGCCCCAGCGTCGGCGGTGGTGCCGGCCAGCGGCGCCGCCGCACCAGGGCTGGCGCTGCCCCCCAACTCATCCATCCCAACAGATTACGATGCTGACCTCACAACAAAGGGTAAGAACGGGTGCCTTAGGATGCATCATGAGGACGAAGGAGCGAGGTTCGTGCATCTGGGAGGCTTGGCAGGGTCTGACGCAGCGCGCCTGTGCCCGCTCGCCTCCCCCCCTCTCCCCTCCCCCGACCTGCCTTCCCCTCCTGCCCTCTTTGGTCTCTGCCTTCAGGCCCCACCCCCACTGGCGCGCCGGGCACCTTCAACTACCTGATCGACGCCATCCTGTCGGTGCCGCGCACCCGCCAGATGTATGCCCGCCGCCTGCGCACGCTGATGGACGCATTCATCCAGACGGGGCGCCTGCAGGTCGGCTGATCGGGCAGGGGGATGGCAGCTGTATGTTTATGGGAGCTTGTATGGGGGTGTGGGGGGCGACAGGGCCGTGGGCCGTGTGTGGTAGCTGCTGCCCTCCCTGGCCCTCCCTGTTCCCGACCCCCCGTCAAGCACAGACAGCTTCTCCTGCCGCCCGCCCTTCAGCCACGCGCTCCGTCGCGCTTCCCCTGAACCCCCTCCCCCTCCCCCTGCCCGTGCTCACCCTCCTGCAGTCCATCATTACCACCATGTACAACGAGATCAAGGATGAGGCCAAGAGGGACGCGGCCGCCTGGAACAACCCAGGTGCGTGGCCAGGCTCGGCTCGGGCAGCCCCACGCCTGGCGGGTCTCAACCCAGCCGTCTGTTCTCTTCCCAACAAATGTGCAGGCCCAGCAATTTACCACTTGTTACAACAACCTTCATTATGCTCCTCCGCCCCACCTGCCCCGCCCACCCTGCAGGCAGCCCCGACCGCGGCTACCAGCAGCTGCTGACCGAGCAGCTGCCCATCCGCAAGCAGCAGCTGTACCAGACATACGGACCTGGCGGCCCCATCCCCCTCATCCCAGGCACGCTTCTTAAGGGCTGATTTGAGGAAGCATGCCAGCCCGTGCAAGCGGTCAGAGCACAGTGGTCTGGGCGTGTCTGCAGATGCCCTGCATCCCTGCCTGCCACCAGCCACAATTGGCAACCGCTTGCTGCCTGCACTTCACTGATGTGTGTGCCCGCTGCCCTCCCTCTGCCCCGCCGCCCTCCACCCTTCCTCCTCCCGCA
This sequence comes from Micractinium sp. NFX-FRZ, assembly GCA_029339195.1. Lineage (NCBI taxonomy): Eukaryota > Viridiplantae > Chlorophyta > Trebouxiophyceae > Chlorellales > Chlorellaceae > Micractinium > Micractinium sp. NFX-FRZ. The sequence continues at coordinate 5,504 of JAPTJF010000135.1, read as the reverse complement.
GACGCGCAGCCCACCGCCTTCCAGCTGTCGCTGGGCCAGGTGCAGCCGGGGACCTCTGGCTTTGTGGAGGTCATCAACCCCAACGCCTATGCCGTGGACGTCAGCGGCTACCGCCTGCAGGGGGCGGTGCAGCTCAACTTCCCGCCAGGTGGGTGCACCCAAGGAGGAGGGCAGGTGTGGCTCTGGCTGGAGAGCGGGAGGGGCGAGAGGGGCCAGATTAGATGTGTTGTTTTCGGCATGAGCGGCACCGGCTCCGTGGCTGGCCCACTTGCACCAGGCTGTGTCGCCTCTGCTGCATCCTGCCGCTCCTGCGGCTGCCCACCTGCTCACCCCCTTCACTGCCTCCTCCCCGCCTCTGCCCCCGATGCAGGCACCGTCATCCCGGCAGAGGACTCTGTTTTTGCGGCTGTCAACCTGGCGGCCTTCAAGCAGCGAAGCACCTCGCCCAGAGGCGGGGAGGGCGCGTTTGTGGTGGGGCCGCTGGCGGGGCAGCTGCTGGGGGCGGCAGCCAGCGTGCAGCTGGTCAACCCGGACGGTACTGTGGTCACCAGCACCTGATGTGGTGGTGTTAGCAGGGAGCGGGGCAAGGAGCCAGCAGGCACTCGGGGAGTGGATTTGAGCGCTTTTAGCTCAGCCCCACGCCCTGCTCTCTCACCGCTTGCCCACTCGACACTGTGCCTCCTAATACTGTCCGCACACGCTGCCGTGTACATCCAACCCTAGAACCGATGTGTGGTTATCTGATGCTGTACTGTGTAACAACCTTGCGTGTGCCAGCCAGAGACCAAACATGCAGTCCAGTGCGATCTACACGAATCTGCGGAGCTGTTGGCCGCCACACGCGTTCTGTGTTCGTACCACTGCCGAAGGCTTGCCCAGCTGCCTCAAAAAGTGAGTGGTGCACTGCGCTGGCAGCTTCGCGCCAGCCAGGCGACGCCTGCTGGTCTCAGGCATGCTTCAAACATAAGCACGAGTAAGGAACACCAGCTAGTGCCCAGGAGGCAGGCAGCAGCTGTGCAGTGCCTCACCGCCGTCCAGGCTAAGTTGATGTGATCCCTTGATGCTTCATGTATCCGCTGACAGCCTGGCACGGCATGCTGCCTGCGTGTTCAAGCCGTGCCCCTGGTGCCAGTCGCTCAACAAGCACCATGTGGGAAGTGGAGATACTTACACTGTTTGGCAAAGCAAAGAAACTAAAAAAAAAAAAAACTGCCAAACGTAGCACACATACGTTGCTGTGGGGGATGGGGAACAGGCATCGGTTGCAGTGCTGCATCAGGCACGGGGAAGGGCGGGGTGAGGGTGGGCGGGGTGAGGGCGCGTGGAAAAGGGCGGGTGGTGGGATGGGATGGGCGAGGTGGAATGGGGCTTGGCGGAGCAGAAGGATGGTCTGGTGGGGTGAGGGCTGGGCAGAATGAAGCGGGGTGAGGTGAGGGTGGGGCAGGATGAGGTGAAATGAGGGTGGAGTGGAGGCAGGGTGAGGGCGGGGGAGGAGGAGAGGGGGATCACGTTCAATTGGCACGAGGCATAGGGGCAGGGGCGGGGTGGGGTGAGGATGGAGCAGGGGAGGAGGCACTCTCAATACTAAGACGGCTGCGAGTTGCGCTCAGTCACTCATTGTGAGGGCGCACAGCGGGAAAAAGGGATGGCAAGACAGCACCAGCACGGTTCAGGTACAGGAGCATGTTGCTAGTGCGAAAGTGCGCATTGCAATTTGTTTTTGTTGTTGCTGTGGAAAAGGGTCGCTGAGGGAGGGCTATGGCATGACTGGGAAGCTGGAGGGCCCATGCGGGGCATGGACAGCAGGGCATGCAGGCCAAAGGAGAAGGGGAAGAAAGAGGATACAGCGCACGGCATGTACAAGAAGCGCTGGTGGGAAAGAATAGTGTGTAGTGTGCCGCAGCAGCAGGCGGATGGCGGGAGCGCGCAGGGAATAAGAACACGGCAGAGGGGAGGGTGGCAGAGCAGAAGAGGATGGCAGGGAATTGAGGTGCTTGAGAAGCACATGCCCTGGAATGGAGGGTGTTTGAAGGGTGGCGCGGCCGGCGGGCGCAGCGGGCGCAGATGGCTGGCTGCGGACCGGCTGCCAGCACGCGGAAGCTGTGCCACGCTATGGAGCTTCGCACATGTGGGGAAAAAAAGGGAGAACAATCGTGAAGAAAAGGAGCGCAGTGCAAGATCAGCCAGCATAGGGGACCCTGGAAATGACACATGTCACTAAAGACTTGGGATGGGAGGCGAAGGAGAGGGGGGCAGCTGGAGAGCGGTTCAGCTGGAAGTTCAGCGTCAAAGCCTGGGGGGCTGTGGGGAGGTGGCGACAGTGTTGCAGGCGCCCTGCCTAGCGGGGCGGTCAGGCGCTGCGGTTTGCCTGCCACCAGGCGTGCTGCAGCTGGAACCAGGTGGCATCAACACCATCCACAAAGGGCAGCAGCCCCTCCTCCCCCACAGCCAGCAGCTCCTGCAGCGCAGCTTCCTCAGCAGCAGCAGCTGCCGAGTCGGTGAAAAGGTGCTGCTCCCGCGGCACTTGCTGGCCCACCTGCACTGCTGCGGGTGGGCGGGGTGGGGGCATTGTGCCTGCCGCTGCAGCGAAGGGGGTGGGCAGGGAGGCACTGCGGGCAGCGGGTGGCAGGCTGCCGGGGCCACACTGTGGGGCCGCGCGTGGGCTGCCTGGCGCCGTCGCCGGCGCGCTGGCCCAGTACGGTTGGTGCGCTGAGGCGGCTGCAAAGGGCGTCAGCGCCGGCAGCGGCGCGGGCTGGGGCGGCGTGGGGGCCAGCGGCCCGGGGGCGGTGCGGCTGCGGGGCAGGCAGTCCAGCCGCACTGCCGGCACTGCTGGCGCCAGCTCAGCCCAGCGTGGCGGAAAGGCTTCCAGCTCGCTAGCCGCAGGGTGCAGCTGGGCCGACGGCTGCACTCCAAAGCCTGCTGACTGCGGCAGCGGTGCCCCGTGCTGCCAGGCCGGGGCCTGCCCTGCTGGCAGCAGCTGGCCGGCTGCATGCCACGGCGGCATCGCAGCGTCTTGCAGGACACACGACTCGGCTGGGGGCAGCAGAGGGGTGCCCGCTGTGTGCACCTCGTTGTAGGTGTGGCTGTCTGGATGCGCCTGGGGCTGGGGCAGGTAGCCGAGGGACTGAAGCGCCGCCAGCCCAGCCTGCTGCGGGGTCATGCCTGCAGGCAGCTGCAGCACCTGCACCTGATGGGGCGGCTGGCCAGGCTGGGAGGGGTGAGAGGGAGGCAGCCAGGTGCCCTGCGGCTGCCACTGCTGCTGGCTCTGCTGCTGCTGCACATACAACTGGCTGTTCTGCTGCTGGTGCTGGTTCTGCTGCTGCTGCACATACAACTGGCTGTTCTGCTGCTGGTGCTGGTGCTGGTGCTGCTGCTGGTACCACTGCTGCTGCTGCTGCTGCTGCCCACCGGCAGGAATTACAAAAACCATGACCTGCTGCAAGGCTGGGGTGCTGTTGCCACTGCTGCCACCGCCTGCGTCCCCGCCGGCGCAGCCCCGGCCGGCGGCAGGGTTGTCGGCCGCTGCCGCTGCTGCTGCTGCCGCTGCGCCAGCCTCTGCAGGCGCCGCCCGCGAGATGGGGCGCGCGCGCTTGGCGGCGCCGTCGGCGCCGCTCCCAGGCTGCTCGAACCCCCACGCGAACGTCTGAGTGTCGCTCGCTGGCTCGTGCTGTTCGTCCTCATGTGCCTGGTACTGCTGCAGGGCAGCCGGGGACCGGCGGCGGCGCTGGGTGGGCTGCCTGCCGGTGGGAGGGTTGCTGTCCGCATCGCTGCTTGCCGGGCTGGCAGGGGCGGAGGAGGGGTCTTGTGGGGGGCGCCAGCGCACGCCCAGCCCCACGGCCTGCAGCAGCTTTCCACGCATCCAGCCTGCAGGGGGGCAGGAAGCAGGTGCATGCAAGGAATTCAGAAACAGCGGCAGCAGTGGGCTTGAGGCAGGGCTCGAGGTAGCAGGCTTCCAAGAGTGGGTTGTGGTGAGACACCTGGGCAGCCATTGGGCATCTGTGCAATGACACCCAAAGAGGAGGTCAGCCCGGGCCAGGGGGGGATGGCTGACCACGCCCTGCAAGGTGTACCAGCGCTGGCACGTGGGGGATACTTCCCGAGGGAACCGCCCACGCGCCGGCTCACCGTTGTTGCCGCTGTTGGTGTGCACTCCATACACACGTGTGAAGGTGCGGCGCAGCTCGGGCTGCCTGCAGGTGTTAGGCAGGGAGGGTGCTTCAGTGGGGGCAGGAGGGGCGGCGTGGGGCAGGGGGGAGGAGTGGGGGTAGTACTGGCACGGATGCCACGCTCCAGCTCCAGCTCCAGCTCCAGCGCAGTACCGCCGCAACGCCTCCGGCAGGCCACCAGCTGCCCTCCCCTGTTCAGGCATGCTGGTGCCAGCAACCAGCACCGGCCCTCCCTACCTGAGCTGCAGGATGGCCCGCCCAGCCGCTTCTGGATCCGCGCCAAGCAGCTCCACCGCCGCTGCGCCTATCTGCGCCGTCAGGTGGTGCCGCAGCAAGTGGGTCCCCGCGCTTTGCGCGGGTGGTGGCCCGCTGCATACGGTGCCGGCGCCCCCATCGTCCTGCGCACATGGAGTGGGCACAGACCGTTTGGAAACGAAGACACGTGTAGAGTAGACACATGTGGTTGGACACTTTGTCCAGGCAGAATGAGAGTGCGAACGTTCCCTCCATGCAGCGCAAGCGCGGCTTCCTCAGGCTGTGTCCCCGTGTGCTACTGCAAGAGGCGCACCTGCATGCAGACAGGCGTGAGTTGGTTCGTCAAGCGGTCGGGCAGCGGGGGACAAAAATAGAACAGCCGTGTGTCCTTAGAACACGGCCAAGCTCTGCGAAGTTCCCCGCGAAGATTACGAAAGTGCGGAAAGATGGCGCTCCAGCTGGACTGTAACGTGGTGGAATTTGCCACCACGTAACATGGACGGTCCTGCAGGTCGGTGCAGGGTCGGTGCAGAGCACCGGTTCAGGGCGGCGGCGAAAGCAGCATTATCGGAATCGGAAGAACTGTAAGATGTGCAGAGCAGGCAAAGCAGGCCAGGCGCAAAGCTGTAATTCTCCCATTGTCACTGACAATTTGATTTTGCCCGCAGGCTTTGCATGCTTTGACACCCCTGTAACATAAATACTAGTAATTCTCCCATGCATTTGACAGCTCTCGCCAACTCCGCCCGGTCCGCTGCACTCCGCTAGCTGAGGACCGTCTGGACACGGAAATCGCTAGAAAAAACGCGACAGTTTTTCCGGAGGCTGCTGTTTTCAGCTGGCCGGTCCGCTGCGCACCATCCCGCTTCCAGAAGGTAGCAGTAGGTGGGAACTAAATTCCCTGTTAGAATGGGGGCGAGTCTGGCGAGTGTGCAGCGCGTGCGCACCCGATCGCACCTCGCACTGCCACGGCGGCTATCGCAGCCTACGTGGCGTGTAAATTGGCTTGTGGTGGCAGGTGTTACAGTGCCAGTCCGTCAACTCGAGTGTACAGGGTGGGATCATGGGAGAGTCAGCTGCATG